>PITA01005330.1:100891-112145 GCA_004023965.1 Spilogale gracilis
CCCCCCCGCCGCCAAAACCAATTATTTCTAAGGTTTTTACAAACAAGTTTTAAATGAGGAACAGCATGTCAAACTCTTTCATATTGTAGGTTTTATTTTACTTTTCTTTCTTCTACGGTACCTGTCGACCAGATCTGAGGAATGAATAGGAAATGAGGAATCAACTCAACCAACCACCAAATTTTTCTAGAACTCATTTCACCAAAGAAATCTCCATCAGTATACTTCCCCCTCTCACAATCAAACATTTATGTCTAGATATAATTAAAAATGAAACAAAGCAACAAACAAAAGAACTCTTGGATGACTGGTTTCCTCCAACCTCTACATTCTTCCAGAATCCAGAACCTGTAATGCCTGCTTACTACTCTTTTTTTGCTTGTCCTGTCATGTCTTGCTTACATCATAGGAAATCTCCTTGGAAAATCTTCTCACATTGTGTTTCTTCCCCACATTTCTTCCTTAGTGATTTTCCAGGGTCTCTCTACAAGTGTCACCTACATAGTTAAGATCCATTCACTTACATATTTTGCCCTTGTCACAGAACAGGGAAAAAAAATAGTTTTCAGGGTGTAGACTTCTTGCCACAGATTTATTCTTTCAAAAAATACATCTATTTAAGATATCTTGGTAAAAAAAAAAACCCTGAAGTTACAAAAATGTATTTATTATTGAAGTTTTTGGCAATATTTGAGTCGTTCTTTACTTCAGGTAGGCAGAAGACAAGGTAATTACACATATTAATACTAATCTATATTACATTTACATTAATGTTCCCCAGATTAGTAATTATGCTAAGCAGAAGGAAATAAAAATTTAGATGATATGGGAAATCACTTCAAATCAGTATTTAATCAATTGAGAAATCATTAACATGATTTGTCAGGACCTATAGTATTTACTTCCATTGTACCTTGAATATTTTTTTTCAAATTGGAGATAAAATTCATGTAACAAAAAAATTACCACTCAAGCCATTTTGAAGTGTATAACTGAATGAAGTTTAGATTAAAAATGTAGATTAAAAATGTTGTGCAACTATCAATACCATCTAATTTTGTAATATTTCTATCACAAATGTTTTACTCATTAAGCAGCCACTCCCTAGTTCCTGCCATGCCCTCAGCCCCTGGCAACAACAAATCTGTTTGCTGTCTCTATGGATTTTCCTATTTTAGCAATTTCATAATCACGGAGACAGACAAAATGTGTGGGACTTCTTTCACTGAGCAGCAAAAGAATTCTTTTCAAGATTCATCCATGTTGGAGCATATATCAGTATTTCTTTTTTTTTTTTTTTTTTAAGATTTTATTTATTTGAGAGAGAGCGAGAGCGAGGAAACAGAAGCATCAGACAGAGGGAGAGTCAGGCTCCCAGCTGAGCAGGGAGCCCAATTCAGGACTCCATCCCAGGATCCTGGGATCATGACCTGACCAGAAGGCAGACACTTAACCGACCGAGCCACCCAGGCATCCCTCAATATTTCATTTTTATGCTCAAGTAGTCTGTTGTAGACAATGCGCTTTTTGTGTATCTCTTCATCACATTATGAATATGAGTTATTCTCACTTTTTAGAGATGACAAATAATGTTATTTATGTAAAAGTTTTTATACTTATTTTCAATTCTCTTGTGTATATACCTAAAAGTAAATTTGCTGGGTTGTATGGTTATTCTAACATCCTGAGGAACCACTAGAGTATTTTCCATGGTAGGGTCATTTAACATTCCTATCATCAGTGTATGGGGATTCCAGTTTCTCCATATCTTTGCCAATACTGAATGAAAATTCTTCTGACTATAGCCACTCTAGTGAGTATGAAATGGTGTCTTATTCTATTTTTTATTTGGTTTTCCATAATGATATCAAGTATATTTTCATGTGTTTGTTGGACATGTGTATATATTCTTTGGAAAAATATCTATGGAAGCTTTTTGCTCGTTTTGTAATGAAGTAGTTTGTCTTCTGCTGTTAGGTTGCAAAATTCATTATGTATTCTGGATATGTGACTCTTATCAGATACATGATTTGCAAATATTTTCTCCCATTCCGTAGCTTATCTTTTGACTTCTCTGAAACACAAAATATTTTAATTTTGTTGATGTCCAGTGTATTCATTTTCCTTTTTTTGCTTGTGCTTTTGGTGCCTTATTTAAGAAAGTGTTACTTACTGAAAGGTCACAAAGATTTACTGCTGTATTTTCTTCTAAAGGCTTGATGATTTTAACCCTTATGTTTAGCTCTCTGATCCATTTTGAATTTTTAAATATATTGTGTGTAGGGCCAAATTCATTCTTTCCCATTTGGCTATGAGTTGTCCTAGCATCATTTGTTGAAAAGACTGTTCATTCCCTTTTGGAGAGTCCTGGCATTTTAATTGTTTTTTAATTTTTAAGTTTTGATATAGTCCATAGTAATGTCTACTTTCAGTCCTGATTCTAGTAATTTCAGACTTCTCTAATTTTTTCTGGGTCAGTCTACCTAAAGATTTGTCATTTTGTTGGTATTTTGAAAAATGAAATTTTTAACAATTTGATTCTATTGTTTTCTACTCTTTATTTTGTTTATTTCCATTCTAAACTTTTTTTCTCTACTACCTGCTTTGGGTTTAGTTTGACCTACCTCTCCTTGTTCCTTAAGGAGGGAGGGTAATTAATTTATGATCTTTCTCATTTTTAATGTAGGCATTTACAGTTCTAAATTTCTCTTGGAGTACTGATTTTGCCATATCTTATAAGTTTTGTTATGTTGTATTTTCATTTTCATTTATTTCACAGTATTTTCTAATTTTCCTTGTGATTGCTTGAGACTAAGTTGTTTAATTTCCACATTTTTAAAAAGGATTTTGTTTATTTGAGGGAGAGAGAGAGAGAACACAGAGGAAGAGTGAGAGGGAGAAGGAGACTCCCCACTGAGCAGGGAACCTGATGCAGAGCTCAATCCCAGGACCCTGAGATCATGACCTCAGCTGAAAGCCAATGCTTAACCGCTTAAGCAACTGAGCCACCCATCCACATATTTGTTAAATTTCCGGATTCCCTTATGTTATTAGTTTCTAATATCATTGTGGTTGGAGAAGATACTTGGTGTGACTTCATTCTTTTTACATTTATCGAGACTTGTTTTGTGGCCCCAGGTATATGACCAGTCCTAGAGGATGTTCTATGTGCACTTGAGGTAAATGCATACCCTGCTGTTGTCAGGTGGAGTGTTCTACATACATCTATTAGATCTAATTGATTTATGGTGTGGCCAAGTCCTCCGGTTCCTTGTTTATCTTCTAATTGTTCTATCCACTATTGAGGATGGGGTAGTGAAGTACCCACCAATTACTGAAGTGTCTATTTGAGCCTTGAACTCTGTCAGGCTTTGCTTTACATATTTCGGGTTCTCTGTGGTTTGGTGCATGTATGTTTACAGTTGTTATATTTTCTTGGTGCACTGACAATTTTATCAACATATTATGTCCTTCTTTGACTCTTATATCAATTTTTGACTTGGAGTCTTTTTATATAATATTAGTGTAGACACCTCAGTTCTCTTTGCTTACTATTTACAGGGACTAAGTTTTTTTATCCTTTTACATTCAACTGACCATATTATACAAAGACATTTTGTTTTATCCTACGGAAAAGAAAGAGGCATTGGAAAAGATTGGAAAGGACAGTAGCATAATTACACCTTCATGTTAGAAAAAGCACTCTGAGAACTGTGTGGAAGACGCATGGAGGAGGCTGGGACTCAGGCATTCTGGCCCCAGCCAAATAATGTGCCTCAAACATAGCTTCTCTCTGATGCCTTTTCCTAATATTTTTCACATCCTTCAAAGGCAGTAGAACCCACCACAAAAATACTGGGCCGTGTGTGGGTCAGCTATTCCAATATGATGCAATTGTGCAATGATATATAAAATATATCTGTTTATAATATTATATAACACTGGTTTTGTTCTTTTGAGATGATGCATTTTAGAAAAATGCTAATGCCTTCCTTCTGAATTGAATACATCTCCAGAACATTTTTATTTCCTGTACACACCCATGTGTTTATGCATACATAATGAAAACTGTACTATTCTGGTATACACACTTTTTATGTAAGCATTATATATTCTAAAAAAGATATTTTGAACAGTAAAAGCAATAGCCTTCTGAAATAACATGGTTTAGGAAATAGTAAAATCGACCAGAATTGCAGTAAATATTCATTACGACTCAATATGTGTTAATATCATGTATCACTCATTAAATTTTATTTCTTGATTATCTTTCCTTTCTTAAGTGTGCATTAAACATTAGCTGGCAGTGCTGGTTGCTGTTCTTTACATAATGAAAGATTACCCTTATCATGTAGTCTCTCACAAAAATATTTACATTTATTTTATATCAATAATCTCATGCGAGTTTTGGGTAAAAACACATAAGAAAAAAAAGTTCCAAGTCAGACATCTTGCAGCAAGTATAAACATGAAGACTAGCATTTTGAAATTCCTTTGTAAACAGAAAGACTTGTATTATTGAACCACAAAATATGTCAAGAGAGTGTGCTTGCTTACTTTTCTGTTGCATATTATATTGGGCCTTTTCTTAAGTTTGTATTTGCATAGTGTTAGGCATGCAGAGAAAGGAATGTGTCTATTTGCATTTCTAACATTTGGTATCTCTGGCATAAGTGAAGGTAGGCCCTCATATTCCCTCAATACATTTCTTGTCATGAAAATATCTCCCCAGTGATTCACTAATATGGTAGAAGAAGAAGCCAGAGTATTAGTAGAGAAGCCAGAATATTAGTGAGACAATCTTCATACATCAGTAAAAAATTTAGGCTCTTTGTTAGATTTACATTTCAAATGTAATTCTTAAAATGCTATGATGAGATTTGGTCATGCCCTTCTTCCTCAGAAACCCATCCATCAACCCCTAACATTCCATGTGCTTGTTGATACGAACTTCCCCAATTCCAATATATGTGTCTAGCCACAAGGAACAGAACCACTTGGAATCTCACAATAGCTCAATAATATGTTAATTCATTTAAGCCAATATTCTAAGACATAGGGAAGTCTGAATGTAAATAAGGGAAACAATCAGATAGCAGTGGTATGTTCTGAAAATAGCAGCCCAAACTGGAGATTATGGTACAATTCATGTATGTACTAAATGAAGACCTCACAGATAGAAAGCCTTTGGATACAGAATAGTGGGCTCAAATCCCAGTTTTGATGCTAACTCATTGGATGAATTTGGTCAACTTCTAATTTATTCACTCATTTTCAAGCACAGATCATTATTCAAGAAATATTTAAAATAGCCCAATAGGCCAGGAATTTATCTACTTGAATCTCATGTTATCGTACCTATTCCATCCCTTTGTTTTTAATATTGTATTAAAGGTAACATACATGAAGTATTTAGTACAATGTGTAAGACATTGTGGGGGATTCGAAACATATTTGTTGAATGAATGGACAGATGGGATAGCAATAACCAAATATGAAAATTATTGTAAAGTAAAAGAACTTTCTTGGTATATGAAACAATCTTTTTAGGTAAGAACACATTAGATTGGGGGCGCCTGGGTGGCTCAGTTGGTTAAGTGACTGCCTTCGGCTCAGGTCATGATCCCGGAGACTGGGGATCGAGTCCCACATCGGGCTCCCTGCTCGGCAGGAAGCCTGCTTCTCCCTCTCTCACTCCCCCTGCTTGTGTTCCCTCTCTGACTGTGTTTCTCTCTGTCAAATAAATAAAATCTTAAAAAAAAAAAAAAAAGAACACATTAGATTGGATAGGCCTATTTATAAGTTCAGAGAGAAAACAAACAAATAATGTTTATAATTTTTCCACCACTCACAAAATTTCATTATACATACTTTGGTTTGCAAAATAATTTTGTGCCTCAGCTTTTAAGCGCGATCATATAATCACTGCATGGACAACTTTATGTAATTTTTGTTGCTGTATTTGAAACATCAAAATCCATGGTACAAACTTGTCAAATCCCTCACATTAAGGAATTGCATGATGTCTCAGAATAAAATAAGAATGTGTCCCCACTCGTAATTTTTTTGGTCATTGGCAATAATGAAAATTTTTCGCCAGCACGTCGTTTGTTATTTATGAAAATTTGTATATTCCCACCCATTCAGCAGAAAAAAGTCAGCAATTGTAATATATATTTGGTTTTGAAAATGTTAGAAAATATATTGTGCATAAAAATGTTTATGACAAGTACGTGAAGTTAGAGAATAATGATAAAATGAAACAATGCTTCACTAAGGTGATTATATGAGTTCTCTGACGTATCTGTGGGATACTCCCCAGTCTTGCTCCCATCATTCTCTCACACCAGTGTCAGCTCTTCTTAATTTGGTGATATTTATTTCTTCCTTTTTCTTCGTAGATTAGCCACAATAGTGGATATCCCTAAAAAATACATACATACTTGAATTTTGTTTGTCAGCTTATAAAAATGGACTGGTACTGCATTTATTCTTCTCTGACCATGCTTTTTATTTTTCAGTGTTGTTTTTAGATTCACCCAAGATGATCTGTGTACCCTGTTGCCACATTTTTGTCACTCAAAAATAGTGATTCTAGGAAACTCTGGGTCTCAGGAGCCCTTTTTCTTCTCCCCTTAATAGATGGTAAAATATTTTCCCCACCAACTGCAGTTTAACACCGGGAACAAAATGGGCAAGACTGCTGATTTTCATATTCATGGTTTCCTTCTCCATTTTTGCATATGCTCCACCCATCCTCAGCCATTGCATGAAACATCTATGACATTACAACTGAATTGTTAAGGATATACATCTGTTGCTTTTTTGTTTTACTTTTCTCTTTGTTTTATGTGACAACATTAAATTTTACCAAGTTATGTGAAACCATTACTTCCATCTGCTCCTACCATCCCTCCATGTTACTGCTTTCTTCAACTTAAGCACTTTCCCAAGAGGGATTATAAGTAGATTTTGGTATGGTAAACCATTTGATGCCTTGAAAAGCTGAAAATTTCTTTACTTGAACTCTGTCTCTAGTAAATGGCATAGGTTTAGATTTGATGGGTCTTTTTGGGGGGGGATCAGTCTCAGTCTCTTTTTTTTTAAAGATTTTATTTATATATTTGACAGAGAGGCCAGCTAGAATAGGAACATGAGCAGGAGGGCTGAGAGAAGGAGAAGCAGGCTTCCCGCCGAGTAGGAAGCCCCATGTTGGTCTTGATCCTGGGACTCCCGGGTCCTGACCTGAGCCAAAGGCAGAAGCTTTAACGACTGAGCCACCCAGGTGCCCCATGTCTTTGAAAATTTTTATTTATTTCGAGAGAGAGAGAGGGAGAGCGAGAGAGCACACATGGGCACGTAGGAGTAAGGGAGAGGGGCGGATGGAGTGGGGGAAGCACGGTCCTCCCTGAGCCCCCCCCAGGGCTCCATCCGAGGACCCCGGGGTCATGACCCTAACAGAAGGCAGATTCTTAACGAACTGAGTCACCCAGACGCCCCCAGTCTAAATCTTTTAAGAAGTAAAATAATCGAATGATAACTGAGTCGAATATAAAACTACAGTTTTAAGGTTATGGACTTAAACACTTGGAAATACTACCAGTTTTCCCCTTCCATGGAAGCTGCTGCTGAAGTTAGCAAACACCTGGCTACACCTGACCTGACGTCATTCACAAACTGACAAAAGTGAGGGGGCTCCCGGAGTCGCCTTCCCGGGGTCCACAGGGTCCTGGGACCCTGGCCTGAAACAGAAAGGGGAGCGTAGACGACCTGGCCAGGGCTTCCCCTAATTAATGTTCGGCCCCAGCGACGCCCAGTCTTCCGGAGCAGTTCTTGAGGCCGTCTGCAGCTCTTGCTTCCCCCGGGAAACGAGTGCCCCACCTGTCTCACGGTGGACATGTCTGCGGCCACTCCGGGCGACCTCGGTGAAGACGCGCCAGAGCCCGGAACCCAGGGCCGCGGTCCCGAGGCACAGGCCCCGGGGACACAGTAACCCCGCTCTCACAGTCTCCACATCAGCTCTGCACCAACCAGCACAACCGACTGTCCCCAAACCATAAAACAATGTCCAAAGGAGGTGCCCGGCCGGGTCCGCGCTGGAGGCGCCCCGAAACCACCGTCCCCGAAGGGCCGGTACATCCCACCCCGCGGCTCCAGCGGCCTCCGCTCAGGGTTTGCAGCCCAGCCTCGGAGGCCGACGCCTACCCTTTCCCTTTACTGGAACCGGATTCACCCCGCAGAGCTGCCCGCGTGGCCGGTGGAAAACAGACCCCCAGCCCTGCGGCCCCCAGGCGCCCGGAGTCACGTGGCTCCCACAATGCAATGCGGCACCACGCCTAAGGAAGTGGCGGGAAAGGTCCGGAGGCGCCCTCTCTGAAGTGCGCAGGCGCAAGAGTTGGCGCCCAACTTTGTTGGCGGCCCCGCCCACTGCTCCTAAGGGAAGCGGCCCCAATCGGCCCATGTGCCCGGGGGAGCCCTCTGTGGCTGGCACACGGGGTCGGAGAGGTTCTCCGCCCTCCCCTCGGGGGACGTTAAGGGGCGCGGTGAAGAGGCGCACGGAGGAGGATGGAGACGCCCAGCAAGCTGTGTGCCAGGTGAGACCTGGGGGAGGGGTGCAGAGCGTCCCTAGGGGACCCCTCGGAGCACGCGGCCCGCGCTGTTGTCCTCCCTGGGTTCCCCCGACTGGTGTGAGTGCTGAAAAGGGTTTTGTAAGTACTGTGCCTGTCCCAATCTCCTTGTGATGATTTTAGGGGTTTGGGGGCAAATCTCAAGACAGAAGCTCTCGGATGTTCTTCCTTTGCACCCCGGACCTTGCGCCACTGTTTCTCAAAGGAATCTTCCTCCGCTGTGGTCATCTTGCACTTGAGGTGTGGAAAGCGATTTAGGATTTAGTGGATGCCAAAATGTCAGCCGGTTAATTCGTACCTATCGATCGATCCCTTCTCTCCACTCTGAGTCTCAGACTGAGAGGATGCAGCTGGTGGTCTTCCCCCGGCAGTGGTGTCTCCCTGGCCCTGTGCCCCCTCCCCGGCCTGAGCCTTCTTTCATTCGGGTCTGCACCTCCTGCCTCTCCCGCCCCCACCCCGACAGCTGCTGTCACCTTATACATAGTAACAGGCCTTTTGTTACCTGGCAAATCCATCAGTCTCCCTCCAGCTCTTGGCATGGGTTTGGGAGTCCCTGCTGCCTCATCGTGCTCAGAAACATCCAGACTACTGCCTGATAAACTTGAGAGCAGTCACTTTGTGTCTTTGACATTCCCTTCTCAGTGGCTGATGGATGAAGAGGGAAGTTGGGTTGGTCATGCTCAGATGCTCTCTTTCTTGGTGAGAGAGTAATAAGGTATCTTTATGCCATTCACTCAGTGTGTTAGAGACCCAGACAGTTGAGACAGAGGATGATCCCAAAGTGGCACTAGCTAAAACCCTCCAGAGGGGGAAATCATTTAGGAACACTGCACAGCACATTGTGCTATCCAGTGAGAGACCTAAGAGGATTTGGCCAAAAATCATATCATTAGACAGTCACAGGCTTACATTTGGTTAAGAAAAAAATTTACTTCTGGCGGCGCCTGGGTGGCTCACTTGGTTAAGCGACTGCCTTCAGCTCAGGTCATGATCCTGGAGACCTGGGATCGAGCCCCACATCGGGCTCCCTGCTCGGCGGGAAGCCTGCTTCTCCCTCTCTCACTCCCCCTGCTTGTGTTCCCTCTCTCGCTGTGCTTCTCTCTGTCAAATAAATAAAATCTTAAAAAAAAATTTTATTTCTAAGGATAATCAATAGATAACCTCAAGGGGAGGTATATTTTTGAAGAAGGGGAAGATAACATTATCCTGAAAGCTCAGATAAATGGTTCAAAATTTTTTCTTTTAGGAATTATGAATTTGCTTGAAAACTAGGTACAAATATAAAATGGAATTAAGACTAAGTGTAAGAACACTTAAAAAAAAAAAAAAAAAGAACAATTAAAGAGATCCTAGAGCTGCGGTGAAATCCCCAGGGGACCAAATGTGGCTTAAAGGATGTTGCATTGCTAGAGAAGCTGTCAACCCTCCACCAGATTTCACACCTTAGGTCAGATGCCTAAGGATGAGACCAGCACGATGACCAGAGGCCAGTGGCCTTCCAGACTTGTAGGACTGATGGAAATGCTGAGGTTTCTCTGATGAAAGAACTCGATAAGGAACCCTGAAAACTACATTCTCTCCAAAACTGAGGAGAGGACTCTTCAGGCAGAGTTGCTTTAATTTTATTTAATTTATGATTACATAAATTAAACAATGGCACTTCTAGTTCTTTAAATGCCATAGAGAAATCCAGATCTAACACATGTCCCATGTCTCTCTCTCTCTCTCTCTCTCTCTCTCTCTCTCTCTCACACACACACACACACACACACACACCCATAAAGACCTTAAGGGAATAATACCCTGAATACCAAAATGTTGAAAAAAATGCTTCCCTCTTACTAGTGGAAATAAAGGAAACAATTATTTTCTTTATACTTCTATGCATTTTTTACAATGAGCAATTACTATATTTGTTATTGGAAAAATATTATTAACAGGAAGAATATAAACTAGCCTATAATCATTCTTTCTGCCTTCCTACAAGCTTTAGTAAAAGCCTGCCATAATTTCTTCTGAATTTAATATTCTTTCTCTTATTAAGGCTAATTTTGGACATGTACTACATTGAAAATATGGGTGCTAACTTGTAATAAAGGGGAGGAAGTTGGAGGGGACGTATACCACAGTGAGGGCCATGTGGTACATAGAAGGTGGCAGCAGGCCATTTCTAGCACATGGCCCATGTCTGATCTTTTCTTTTATAGGTCCTCCAATGCCAACAGACTGGATTTTGACAGTTTAAACTGACTGTCAAAGCTTTTCCTGTAGTCATGACCCTAAGTTTTCACCATGCCATTCTGGCAATAATCATATAACAAAAATGTCTCAGGACAATGTGCTGCCTAATTTGTTTAAACTGTGAGGAGACAGCCATGAAAAATGAACAACAGACAATAAATTGGGTGTATATATTGCTCTTATCCATGCCATTGTATTAAACAGTTTGAGGGCACCTGGGTGGCTCAGTGGGTTAAAGCCTCTGCCTTTGGCTCAGGTCATGATCTCAGTGTCCTGGGAATCGGGCTCTCTGCTTGGCAGGGAGTCTCCTTCCTCCTCTCTCTCTGCCCGCCTCTCTGCCTACTTGTGATCTCTCTGTCCAATAAATAAAATATTAAAAAAAATGT
>PITA01005331.1:0-111920 GCA_004023965.1 Spilogale gracilis
AAAAGAGTCAATCAGTGTGACAAACTTCACAGTAGTCTTTTTTTAAGAAGTTGCCACAACCACCCCAACCTTCATCCACTGCTGCCCTCATCAGTCAGCAGCCATCAACATCAAGGAAAGACCCTTCACCAGCAAAAAGATTATGATTTACTGAAAGTTCAGATGATTAACATTTTTAGCAATAAAAAAATTTAATTAAGTTTTGTACATTGATTTTTAGACATAATGCTATTGCATACTTAATAGACTCTAGTATAGTGTAAACAAACTTTTATACACACTGGAAACCAGAAAGTTCCTTTCATTTGCTTTATTATGGCATTCACTTTATTGCAGTAGTCTGGAACCAAGCCTGCATTATCTCCAAGATATGCATATAAAAAGGACATATTCGTTGTACACTTGTTGTACTATACCTGTACTCATTCACTCTAATTTTTTTTTCCAGAAAAAGTAACTGAAAATAGGAAAGCTGATGGGAGGGCCGCAAGCCGGGACAAATGATGTCTACCTCCTCCCCAGCAAAACAGGAGGAGATGGTGGCCCCTATACCCTCAGTCATTAATATAAGCACCCCCCTCCTGCTGTAGCATCCTGGGGGCTGGGGGCCCTGGGACAGGGACTGTGTACATATTCACTCTGGACCTTACCCCTCTACTGGAATGGCCCTCTAGCAAATAACATACAACTTCTTAATCACTATTCCGAAAGTATTCAAATTTCCTGAACTTTGATATTATTAACCAATTTCTTACCAGCAATACCCTTTTTCTTTTGTTTATGGACATGCCACTTTCTCCAGACTATAGTACTGTAAGAACCTCATGTACTAGGTGTTTTAACACACATTTTTGAAGGAAAAGACAGAGGAGTAAGTGAATCACCCATGTGACATAGATATCAAATTGAAGAGGTTGGAGTTAAACACAGGGCAGTATAAATCCAAAGCCCATCTGTAAAACACTCTATCCCCAACATGGCGGCTCCCATAGAGGTGAGGTTTAGTTGCTGTTACTTTTCTGCCTGAGTGCCTTTGTTTGTATATTTTCTTCTTCTTCTCATCTCCTGAATGTGGAGATTAAATTACACACATTATCATTTATTTTCTTTCTCAATATTATCACCTAAGTGGAGCTCAGCCACCCCCAAATCTTCAAAGAGAGTCAGCCTGTCCAGACACCTACACAGCCTAGCTCCCGCATCTCAAGGGTCTGCTGTTTATTTCCTCTTGGACATTTTACACTACAGCGTGCTTGTATTACCTGCATCCTGAATGCTTTCCTTTCTCCGTGTTGGAATCATGTAAGCATGACAGACCACCATCTCCTTTCACTTCCTTCCTTTTCCTCAAAGTAACATCAGTACAAATAGTGTGTAGCAGGAGTTTAACCCAAGGTTTGAGGGTAATGGAGAAGGGCTAAAGAAGGACAAAGAAGAGGGAAAAAATGAAGTGAAATAGAAGTTTATTATTTTATTTTAATGCTTCAGCTATTTCTTGCTGCAGAGTCAGAGGCAGATTTTCCATTAAACTAATGAAACAAGCTTCTACTCTACCCATCTGACCATATTTCTGTAAAAACATTGAGAGGAGCCTTAGCAATGTCTCTACCTGACCGTATAGTTTGTGAAATTTGCAATAGTTATATATTTTGGTAATCTTTTTTTCCTGAAGGGTTCCTCAAAATTATATCCTCTTCTGGTCCCACAAATCCACTTCTGCACAGTGTTAATTCTTACCAAGCAAGACATCTCCCACATTAAAGCCTTGGCATGCTTCCATTCTCTCTAGTCTCTTCTTTTCCTGAGACTCTTATTCTCTTTGTAGCTCTCAGTTTGAAACCTTCAAGTTCCTCTCTGTCTCTCTCCTCTCCCACACATCCCCCTGCCAGTTTGCCCTCCTCCCCCTTATGCTCTGGGAGGAGGGAGAGGAAGAATCTGCTCTCATATCCAAAGAGGTCATCAAGATATTTTCCTAAACCAAGGCTTTTGCCTCTTTTATAACACATGCTACTCTCCTATTGTGTAAAAATGACTTCACTTATTATTTTGAATTGCCTCTTAAAATTTCCTGACACATCAGCAGGTCGTTACTGAAAACTTACCATATGCTAAACGTGGTGCTAATTGCTTTACATTTATTAACTCATTTTAATCATAAAAACTACACTCTGAGGCAGTTATAATTATTTCCAATCAAAAACCAGTGCTTAATGAGGTTAAATAACGTGTTCAAGGTCACATAGTAAGCATATGGTAGGCTCTCAAATTAGACAGTTACATCCAAGCCCAGATGTGTACTTGTAACCCCTTCTCCATTTGACCATCCAGATACCACTCTTCTGTGAAACTCTTCTTTTTTTTGCCCAACCAGAAGTATTCTTGCTCTCATCTAAACAACCGTGTTTGTGCTGGATCTATTCTACTTCTCTCAAATTACCTTGTATTGTTATTAATTTTAAAACACAAGAACATTATCTTAAACTCTTTTGGAGCTTAGTTCAGTGGTTCATGGAAATCAATCCAGTAACTTATGGAGTGGCTAAAAAACAATTTGAATAAAGGAGATAACTATACGAAATTTATAAGTAGGATACTTAAAAAAATTCTGCCGAAAGGGAAATCATTTGATATCTTAAGCAAGTTATTAAATATATGGCCTTTATCTCTTACGTGATGAACCTGGGCTGCATTATGGAAATGTTTACTTGTGTTGGGTCCTTCACAGGAACTCAGAAATGCAGCATGTCCTCCTTCCACATGAGTGCCATTGGCTACAGCCAGGAAGCATCTGCTGGAAGGAAGCGGGTGTTCTCAGTTGACAGGGGAAGCACTATAAGTCTAACTAATGACTAACTAATGATAGCTCTCACCTGATTCTGAGAAATTTGCCTATGGACACATATACAAAAAAGAATAAATTGGCACTGACTTATATATGGGACTAGGGTGAGTGTACAAAACGATTGGTTATGAGTTGTATGGGCATTAATATGTTCAAGGAGAGGAGTGTGAAGAGGAGGCAGGGAAGTTTTCTCAGGTGAAATGGGTATAGTGAGACTGAAACTGAGCACCAGTTATCTGAATGACTGAGATTCAGTAGGAACAAGTATGGTGCTTAGTGGATGGGAGCAGGTTGGAAATTTCTAGCATAAGAATGGGTCTGTGCAAATTTTCTGTGAGGAGAACTTAAACAGGCATTCTGGTGAAGGAGTTTTAGAGTGCTTTTGTTATGACAAACGAAATCAAGAAGAGTATGTAAAACCTTAAAGGATGTACTTTTAGTTGCATTGCTTAAAAATAGTACGTCTTTGGACTTGGAAAGATTGGAAAGATTGTCTGGAGCAAACTTTTTATCCTTGTCTTTGATTTTAAATGCCATAAAAGTCATATTATGGTGTCTAGCAGTTCTTTTCTCACTGAACTAAGTAGAATGAGCACATACTGTAATGTAAGATTAGCCCTAAAGAATTTAAAATGTAGGCAAAACAACATGGTCAAAGGTGTGAGCTTTGGAATCAGGATGCTGGAGTTCATTCTCCTACTTTAGCGCTTATAGGGTGTGTGGGACTGGAGTGAGTGACTCCATTTTCTTTTCTGCTCCCAGTTTTATTGAAAATAACTGGCTTATATCACTGTGTACGTTTATGGTACACGATCTGCTGGTTTGATTTACGTATATTTTGAAATGATTACCAGAGTATGTTCAGCTAACATTCATTTTCCCATATAGATAACAATAAAAAGTAAAGAATAAAGGAAGAAAACAAAGATTTTGTCTTATGATGAGATCTCTTAGCATTTACTCTCTTCACAGCTTTCCCATATAACGTACAGGGGAGTTAGCTATAATTATACAGTACATTAAATCCCTACAACTTATTTATCTTATAACTAGAAATTTGCACCTTTTGATCACCTTCCTCAATTTCCCCTCCTCCCACACACCTCTGGGAACCACAAGTCTGATCTCTTTTTCTATGAGCTTGTTTTTGTTTTTGATTTAGCATATAAGTGAGATCATATCTACAGTACTTACCTTTCTGTGACTGACTTGGTTTCACTTAGAATAATACCTTCAGGGTCCATTCATCATGTTGCAAGTGGTAGGATTTCCTCATTTTTTTATGGAAATAATATTCCATTATATGTCTGTGTGTGTGTACACATATATGTATATATATAGTATTCCATATAATATATATTATTTCATCTTTTTCATCTATTCATCCATTAAGCTTCTGTCTTTCTTGATCTGTTCCTCTTCTATGAAAAGGAAGACAGTGGGTGCCTGGATGGCTCAGTGGGGTTAAGCCTCTGTCTTCAGCTCAGGTCATGATCTCAGAGGCCTGGGATCTAGGCCTGCATCAGACCCTCTGCTCAGCAGAGAGCCTGCTTCCTCCTCTCTCTCTACCTGCCTCTCTGCCTACTTGTGATCTCTCTTTCTGTCAAATAAATAAATAAAATCTTAAAAAAAAAAAAAGACAATGGTATGAGTATTAAATGAGTTAATTCAGGTAAGGCACTTAACACAATATGTGGTACATACTAAGTATTAAAGAAATGTTAAATTGCACTATTAAATTAACTGAACAAAAGCACAGAAACAGAAAGTTGACCAGATGCTACCAGGGAGTAAAGGGAAGGGAAATGGGAAGTTAAAGCATAATGGATATAGCATTTCTGTTTGGAGTGATGGAACATTCTGAAAATAGTAGTGATAGTTGCACACATTGTAGACACAGTGCCACTGAATTGTATACTTAAAAATGGTTAAAGTGGAAAACTTTATAAGGTATATATAGCTTCACATAAAAAAAAATAAATCAAGCTTATAAATGATGGCTGTCCCTTAGGCTCAGATTCTTTTTCTTTCACTTATGCCAGGAAACACATATTTGTAATTTCAAATCGAACCCACTCATTACTTTCATTGTCACCTCTGATGTCCAATTGTCCAGAATAGAAGACGGCTGAAGCAGGCTACCATCCAAGATGTCCCTGAAGGAGGCTAGGAGCTTATCTGGGCAGTCATAAGTTTCCCTAGGGTCCAGGGCCAGGAGTGAGAGACACTCGTGTCAACAGATCCCCACAGCCTCATTAGTGGAGTTTGACTTGGCAGCATATTCCTGAGGCCTCAGTAAACCTCAGAGAAGAGGGACGAGGCTTTATGAGATGAACACAGCCTTGGTGCTTATCAGTCAGCACCACATGTGCCCAGCTTGCCTTCCACTCCATCGAGGTCAAGCCATCAAGCACATGGATTCAAAATTTAAACCCACACTTCTAGCAATCATAAACATATCATAAAATTTATGGTTGTTATGATATAATAGTCATAAAACTTGTTTATCATTTTAGATCCAGAGTATTTTACTAATTTAGCAGCAGACTGGGGACCATCAAGGGGCTCATTATATGGTACATAAGAGCCAAGGAAAGCTAGACCCAGGCAGGACTTTTTGCCCTGAGATTCCTTCCAGTTTCTTGATGGATTTTTGAAAATCTAGTTATTAAATCAACTTACAGCTCTTTTGCTACATTAGAATTATGTAAAAATATTCTTACTGAATTCTTACTGAAAACATAGGATTAGATTCTATGACCTTTGACATTCTTTTGACTGATTCCTTGAATCGTAACCACCCAGCATCACCAGTCATGAAAAGAGGTGTCATCTCAAATCATTCTCTTCACCCAACTATGAAAACATATATAAAATAATATATGTGACAATTTTGCTATGTAGTATGCATTTAATGTATTCAGTGATTTTTAAACTTTTTACTTTTAAGCTGCTATTATTTATCAGTAATGTGAAATTGTGTGGGATAACTACATAAGTAACTTTATATTTAAAACATTTAAGTCAGTACTTCATTCAACAACTAGTATTTTAGATTTGGGAGACTGCATGTGAAGTGGTTATGCTTTTAGTTACCTCACACATGTGTGCTGAGCACCTATTTTGTGTAGGGTGCTGTTCTAGGTACTTTGTGCAAAGTTCTGTGCTGGGAATATAGAAATCGGGCAATATCCTTGCTTTCCAAGGGGGTTGCTGTTCCACCCCCTCTAGAAAAGAACCCTTCTATCCTAATAATTTAGATGCTAATATGTTGTAACACAAAATGGGAAAAAAATCAGCCACAGCAATACAACTATTGTTGTACTTGACATAGAAACTCTGTGAAATAATGTTTATTATCCCTATTTTATAAGGAATGAAGTTGCTCTAAGACACATGCAGGACAAGTTAAAGTGTAGCACTTCTTACCATAGTAGTTATGGTGAATTTTATATAATTATTTTAAATATCTTAGTAAAGTATGGGATAAATTTGTTAAGCGGTTACATTGATAAGAGTATATTCTGCAGAGCCTATGAGAATGATGATTCTTTCTAAAAAATTAACAGCAGTAGAGAAATACTCTTTTTTGAAAAATCATATATATATAGCAGGTGTGTAACTCCATCTACTCTCCCTTCAAAATTCGTTGGTTCTACCTCACTCACTAGAGCAGTGAATCAGAGGTAATATTCCCCCCATGGAACATATGGCAGTGTTTGGCAACATTTTTGGTAGTTATGACTGGGAAGGTGGGAGAGTACCTAGTGGCTAAAGGCCAAGGATGCTACTAATCGTGCTACAGTGCAGACGAAAAGCCCGATAACAAAGAATGATTGGACTCCAGGTTTGAAAAATCCTACATTAGAGGCAATAACTATTAACCAAGATAAACATATAGGTCTCTTTCAATGTATTAATATACACAGGAACATACAGACTCACAAGCCAGGCGAATGGGGTGATACTGTACATATTATCATGTGACTTGCTGTCTCTACTTACTCCAAGTTGGAGGTCTCCCAGCCAAAACAGTGAGTTCTCTTTCATTCTGCGATGAGAACTGCACAGTATCTTCTATGTAAGTGGAAATGTATCATAATTAATTTTACTCTTTTCATATTAATAGGTATCTAGATTTTCTTTAATTTTTCACTCTTTCAAATTGTTCCAGTGAACATCCTCATATGTACATCTTTGTAGAAATGTGAAAGCTTTTCTGTAGAATGATTTTTTAGAAGTGAAATTATGTGACCATTTTAAAATTTGGTGGGCACTGCCAAGCCCTCTACAAAGGATGGGCCCAAATTATATTCCCACCACCAATTCTTATTCTATGAGAACAAAAGGAGTATTTTCAGCTTTGCAAGTGTGTCTTATGAAAAGAAATATAACATAAGCAAATAAAACTGTGTTTGATTTCAAGAATGTCTGGACAAAGCCACAAAAGCTCATCGAGCTGTGTCAGAAAGCATAATAATGGACATTAGAAAGCAGAACGTGATGATCACAGAAATCACTCTTACACAAGCAGTAACACCCAGCGGGCTAACACCCATAGCAGGTGTACCCACTGTCTGCATTGTGCTGAAAATTTTACCAGAGAGTTAATGGGTTCTGGCCTCCCCGTTAATATGATCCACTGTCATCTGCCTTCACCTCCCTGCCTGGTAGCTGAGGTCACTGCCATTGTTTACAGGATTTATAGCGATTTGGCCTTTCAGTAAGGCAAAGGAAAAATAAACCAGAGAACAAGTTACACACTGAGACCATTAGAAAAGGAATCATGAATAAATGAATTCTAAGAATGAAATATTTTTGACTGGAAGTGGAATCGGTAAAACAAGAACTAAATAATCTCTTCCTCTAACCTTTTCCAAACAAACAAAATCACCATATAAATGAGGCTCTGGTAGGTAAAACAGGAATGCTGCCTTCCCTGCACTTCTCCCAGGACACTGAAGGAGTTGGTTTTTAAACCACGATAGATTTACTGGCTGAGAAAGTGTCGTATAACATGAGATCCCAAATTTCATGCTGGTTTTATCAACACATCTGAAGAAAATCTCTATCATTTAGATGACACTTCTCACTTGTGGCTCTATCATTAAGTCATTTGTCCTACAGAAAGGTCACTGACTAGTTAGTTACCTGTGTGAGCAGGCGCTGGAGTTACAGTTAGGAAAAAGAAAAGGCTTCCTATCCTCATGTAGGTGTAGGGGAAACATACATTTATAAGTCCATTATGTAATTATGTAACTGTCTTTGTGATATGAGCTAAAAGTGCCAGGAAAGATATAACAGGATACCTGGCCTCCTCTGGAGGGTGAGTGGGGAAGGCATCATTGAAGAAGTGACATTTGAGCCCAGTTAGGGGAGGTACCTTCTCTTGGACCTTTGAATCCTTATAACATTTTGCATCACACTTTAGGTGCATGTCACATATTAACAAGTATTTTTGTCCTTTTTAAGAATCAGACTCCACTGAACAGTGAAAGTTTCATCAAAATAGGTAATAAGATATTATAAATCTTTGTCTTTTCATTAATAATTAGCGTAGTTCATGACCTATGGCAGAGGCCTAATAAAGATCTTCATTCGTTTATTAATTCAGCAATGCCTAAAATGTGCCGTTTGCTATTCTAAGCCCCCAGAGGAAAGTAGTGACCCAGGTGGCAAGGTCCCTGCTGTCAGGAGGTTTACATTTTGGTGGGGGATTTAGATGAATATACACAGAAATAAACTGTAGGTAGTATGAACTACTATAAAAGAAATAAAATAGATGAATGTGCCAGAATGAATGTGAGCATTAGGATTTAGAGAAGTGTTGTTTTTTTTTTTTCCTTCAGGAAGTGCTAAAGGCAGAGGCTTTAACCTACTGAGCCATCCAGGCTCCCCCCAAATGTGCTTTAAAAAACAAATGACCAGGGGCACCTGGATGGCTCAGTTGGTTGGGCGACTGCCTTCGGCTCAGGTCATGATCCCGGAGACCTGGGATCAAGCCCCACATCAGGCTCCCTGCTCAGGGGGAAGCCTGCTTCTCCCTCACTCACTCCCCCTGCTTGTTTTTACATTGTAAGGCATCTAAATAGCTGGGGATATAAATTTTCCAGTTAACATCCTATAGGACCTGTCAGAATACAGTTTCCTCACAGTTTACTTCTGCTCTTTAAAGTTTTTGATGAACAGCTCTGAGGCCAGGGTGCTAAGTGTTACACTTGTCTCAGAACAAAATGGTGACTTTTATGTCTTTTGGCAAGCAAGCTGGGAGACCAGGTAATACTTGACATGCAGTTGAGCAGATTCAAAATTAATTTTGAAAATAAAATAAAACACCTGATCATACCTGTAGGTAATTTCATAGTGCAGCTATAAGAGGAAGTGAATTCTGGGAGCTAATTCAAACTTGTGGTGTCTTGTTAAAACTTGTCAACTCAAATGCTGGAATCCAAAGCAATGTGTTCCCTCCTTCATCACAAAACAAAGTAATAACATTTCAAGAACAAATAAATTTAAAATTGGAAGGGAGTTTGATTTAGCAACTTGCCAAAAGCTGACTTAAAATCTTTGATATTTTTAGGGGCGTCTGGGTGGTTCAGTTGGTTAAGCGACTGCCTTCAGCTAGGGTCATGATCGTGGAGACCCGGGATCCAGTCCCACATCAGGCTCCCTGCTCCGCAGGAAGCCTGCTTCTCCCTCTCTCACTCCCCCTGTTTGTGTTCCCTCTCTGGCTGTGTTTCTCTCTGTCAAATAAATAAAATCTTAAAAAAAAAATTGATATTTTTAGAGAGTTGATAATCATAATGAGGTATCAAAATCCATTCCTTTGGGTTCTCCAAGCTCTATCCTTATAGTGAGTAAGTTATAAAAAACAAATAGAAAACATTGCATCTGAGAAAGGCCTTCACTAAGTTATGATTGAACTTAAGAAAAACAGAATGTAGCTATTCGAAGACTTTCTGTTTCTTTGCGAATCAATAATAAAATTTTGAGCACCACATTAAAATATTTCTCTTATAAATTCAGTCTTCAAATTCACACAAGGGGAAAGTCCTTCTTTAGGAAAACTTGCATGCAGCATTTTGCTGGATCTTAAAAGTTGAAAGTTCTCTTTGTTTCCCTTTGAGACTTTGTTGCCAGTAGGCTCTCTTGCCTAGCCACCTTACTCTCTCCTGGAAGGTTTTGCTGCCTTCCTGTTAAATTAGTTATAATCCTTTTGGGAAGCATGCAAGGTATAAACCTTAATTAAATAGACACATATCTCCAAATTTTGGATAAAATAAAATCAACATATAGAAGAAATAAAGTGGAATAGTCTTCTTCTTCTTCTTTTTTAAGATTTTATTTATTTATTTGAGAGACAGATAGCAACGGAGAGCCTAAGTGGGGAAGAGAGGGAGAAGCAGGCTCCCCACTGAGCAGGCAGCTGGACATGAAGCTCAATTCCAGGACCCTGGGATCATAACCTGAGCCAAAGGCAGGAGTTTAACCAACTGAGTCACCCAGACACCCCTGAAATAGACTTCTTATGACATCACTGTGGTACTCTCATTGCTTTAAGGCATTTTCTTGTTTCTCTAAACTACCTTTTCATATCTTTAGGCCTTTATTCTATCTTGATAAATTTCTTTATTTTCAAAGTTGCAATTTTATATTGTTTTCTTTTATGTACACCTGAAATACTTTGTTAGAATGAGGGTTTTCTTTTGTTTCTGTGTATTTAAATATATATTATGTATTTATATATTTAAAGTTAGCTGTGCTGTATTTTAAAGATCCTAGTATGTTTACAATGTTCATAATAGGAAAGGTGAGGCTCCTTGAAGAAAGTTAGTAGGGCACCTGGGTGGCTCAGTGGGTTAAAGCCTCTGCCTTTGGCTTGGGTCATGATCTCAGGGTCCTGGGATCAAGGCCAACATTGGGCTCTCTCCTCAGCAGGGAGCCTGCTTCCTCCTCTCTCTCTGCCTGCCTCTCTGCTCACTTGTGATCTCTCTCTGTCAAATAAATAAATAAAATCTTAAAAAAAAAATAAAGTAAAAAAAATCTGTTGAAGTAGAGTTTAGGAAACAGTACAAAGTAGGATCAGAGAGAAGAAAATGATACTTTAATTTGAACATCTATATTAAAGAGATAACGTTTGGTGCTGCAGGCATTCAAAGATAAGTTCAGCCCAGCCCTTGTTTCTAAGGAATTTAAAATCTAGGAGAGAGAATTGAAAATACAAAAATTACTACTGTGCATGGGAGTTTCGAAGATTCAAAGAATCTTTACTTCCAGTTAGTCAGATTTAGCCAGAATTCAAAAACACATGTTAGATTTGTTCAGGTCATATGTTAAGGGTTACGGGGAGTGGAATTGTGATTATGATTTTGATTATATAAATGGCATGATCACAGGTGTGCTATTTCAGCTGAAACTAGTTTAAGAGAAGGCCGACTCCAAGGATAAGCCGAAAGAAAATGTTCTCCCTGGGGTTGAGATGGTAGCGCTGGGGATAGAGACAAGGATGGTGCATTCAGTACTTGCTATTAGGAGATTCACTGTGAGTCAATGATCAAAAAGACTCACCACCTGCCCTCAAGAAGTTCATGGTTTAGAGAAGAGAGAGACTTATCCCAGCCCCCCACCCCACCCCTGATAATTTGCAGGCTGACTCTACTCAGTCCTGCAGAGGAGACCAGGCTCCTGCCCAGCTATACAATCTGCCATCAGCACTGTGTCTGGTCAGGGTTGGGGGTGGGGGAGGGCAGGGGAGGTTGGTGGGAATGATTGAACCTACTCAGGAATGTAAAAAATGCTTTACCTAGGCTACTGAATTGAATTGAGATCTGAGGAAAAGGTAAGAGTTGAATAATGAAGTGGGGGGAAAGACCATCCTCTGCAAAGAGCCTGGGATGGGGGATACTGAGACACATTTGAGGAATGGCAAGGAGGTCAGTGTGCCTGGAGCACACAGCACGGGGAGAGCCTGGCAAAAGATGAGGCTCTGGCGGCAGCTAGAGGCCAAACTGTGAGGGGCTTGCAGGGCATTCATATTTTGGTCTTCATCCTCCAACCAAAGACTATTGAATGTTTTCAATATGATTAGCTTTTGATACACCCAGAGATCATTTTGGCATGGGTGTAGAAAAGAGATCAGAAGGGAGTGAAAGTGAGAATGGGAAGAAGAGTTAAGTAGCTACTCAGGGAGAGAGACGATGGGAGCTGTGATGATGGTGGAGAAAACAAACCCGTATTGAGCTCTCACGGTATAGTAGGCACTATGCTACGTGCTTTCTGTGCATTATCGGGAACTTGTCTGGAAAACTGTGGAGCTCTGTCAAAGTATGCTCACATTTCCATTTCTCTCCAGTCCCACTGCAGTAAGCAAGCATTAAGCAGCTCTAAGATGTGAGTTAAGATATGGGAACCAATTGGATGACCATAAGACAAGACCACAGACAGAGACCTTATCCTCTGACATTTCCTTCTAAATTACTCTTGTACTTCCTACCCCTCTAATGCCAGAAATAGGCAGAGTCAGTACTTTGTAGCAAAGATACAGCAAATCAAGAAGTTCAGTTGTTTCCATGATTCTAGGAAGCAAATCTGCCCAGAGCTTGTAGAATTATCTGCCTGCAAATACCCGACTGAAAGTGAATCCTTGAACTTCAGTTATTACTGTATCTTTATTTATGTTAAGCTCCTAAACTTAAGCAGATTAAGCTCCTAAATTTAAGCAGGTTAAAAAGTTAAGAATAGTAACTAATAATATGATAGTTGTGCTAATTTCTATTTTTTTTGAGTCACTGTTCATTAAACAAATAGTTGCTTTAGTGACCACTATGTGTAAGTCACTGTACTTGACACTGAGGTTCCAGTAGACAACAAAACAGATGGACATTCCTACCCACATGGAACTTTACATTGTAGGAAGGAGGGGCAGACCATAAGCAAGATATGTAGGTAAAACATATAGTATGCTAGATGAGATGTCTATAGCAGATTGCCTGTACCTTATAATTTATACTACAATGTAGTTTGGATCTTATGTAATAGTTATCTTAACAAGAAAATTAAAGCAGAAAGAGGGGGGAGTGTCAAGTGTAGGTAAATTTGGAGGATTCAATTTTAGACATCCAAGGAAGGCTTCCCTGAGTCTGTGAATCATCCTAATACCAAACCAGGATAACAGAGACGGCCTTGCAGATATTTGGGGCAAGAATATTCTTGGCAGGAGAAACTTAAGAGCAAAATCCCTGAAGCAATAACATCTCTTGATTCTAATTGCATTTTTTCTTCATGCTCATTTACAAATGTTGATGATTAAATTTTTAATGATATTTAATAAAGTTGTATCATCATAGAATAAGATTAAGTGGCTTTTTTGCTTGATTTCTCCAAACTCCATTTAATGTGACATACAGGGTGTTTAATGGCTTTTATCACAAAAAAATATATACTATGTTTTAAAAGTTTCCTCTAAGGTTAAAAGAAGAGAAAGATGATAAAAGACATTAAGTCATTGTTGCAGGTATATAAACTACATTTTTCAATTCAAGGCAATATCTGCAAAGTCCTGTCAAAGATTAACATATTATCCCTGTCTCCAGATTTTTATTTTTGTGCATTTTCAATTTCATGAAATATAAATTCTTTTTTATAACCATAATTTGCACAGATTTTTCAAATGGTAGAAGTATGATGAAGCAGACAGAACTCTAGTTAATATAAAATAAAACTTGCGAAGCTCTTGGATTGCTTAGTCTAAGAAGGACTCTCTTAATGGGTGATACTTGACCCGAGATGAGAATGCTCCAGATTTCCTACAAATGGTGTGGTCTTCCTGTGTACAATTAAAGTCTTTCCTCATTGTGGGGAATCGTGTAAACTATTTTTAAACATGTTTTCTCTTACTTTTATTAAGGCCTCTATCTTAGAGACCTCAGTTACTCTTAGCTGAATTATGTTTGCTGGTCCTCTGTATCTATTAACTTCATCTCAATTATTTATATCTTTCTGTTCCCCCTTTCAGCCATATTCTGTGATTATCACGTCTTTCTTTTAAGTTAAAAACTTTATTTTAAGCCATGTATATTCTGTTCTTTGCTGTTTCTAATTTATACATTGCTTCAGTCAAGGTGTTGCCTTTGTCTTCAATTTTATTTCCTTTAGGCCTGCAATATTTTTTTTTCTGTTTGTTTTTCTATCATCTTATTTTTAAAATACTCTATTATTTAATTAATATATTCTTTTTAATATTTATTTATTTATTTGAGAGAGAGAGAGAGAGCGATCACATGGGAGGGAGGGGCAGAGGGACAGGGAGAGAGAGTCTCAAGCAGACTCCACACTGGAGCCCACCTCGGGGCTCAGTCTCGTGACCCTGAGATCACAACCTGAACCGAAACCAAGAGTCAGATGCTTAACCAACTGCACCATCAAGCTGCCCCAATTAATATCTTTCTCTTAAGTGCTTGTGGGAAATTGCCTTCTGTTTGGGGGGGTTATACTTTTTTCTAAGATGAGTATTTTCTGGTTTTATCTGCTATTTTTTTTTACTGTTTTCCATAAGTCTCCTATATGGATTCCATTCTCTTTCTTTATATTTTACTCACACTTGGACAATTGCCCAAATTTTCTTTTCAACTTCTCTCTGCCTCTCCTGAGAATGGTTTATCCTACCCTCCGCAGTGTAGGTTTGAGGACTGGGCATTTTGTGTCCTATCCATAATTTTCCTTGGCTTGAGCAAGACCTGATGGGCTGAGGGGAGAGCTCAGCTGAGGGTGTGTCTTTTAGTATCTGAGTTTTGCCCTCACTCCTAGGGTTGTGCAAACATGTGATGTAGGAGCTCAATATATGGAGTCAGAGAACAGCCCCATTACTGAGGAGGTTCACTGCCCCCACCCCCCCCCACCCCCGGCTTCAGGTCAGCCCAGTCATGTGGGTCACTCTGGCATGTTCTTTCAGAATCAGCCCTGTCATGCATATCTCCTTTCACCTGTTCTTCCCCTGCTGCTGCCTCCACCAGCCACTGGTCAGAAGAGAATACCCACTCATCTTTCTTCTTGCCAGATCTGCGAGTATTATTGAGAATCTCAGAATCTGGCCTATTCTCCCACATGGTTTCTAGGAGATGGGCTGGGCTAAGGGATTTGGCCATGTCACATGGCAGTAGTTGGCTGCAGAAACTCAGGTTTCTTAAATAAAGCTGTTGCATCACGTCCCTTTGCTCATATGTTGGCTGGTGGTGATTTTCGCTCTTGTTGCTGGAATCTGTGCTGTTTTTCATTCTATGATCTAAACTGTAAATCTGGGGCACCTGGGTGGCTCAGTTGGTTAAGCGGCTACCTTGGGCTCAGCTCATTGTCTCAGGGCCTGGGATTGAGCCCCACATTTGGCTCCCTGCTCAGTGGGATGTTTGCCTCCCTCTGCCCCTTTCCCTGCTCTTACACGCTCTCTCTCTCTCAAATAAATAAATAAAATATTTTTGAAAAATTAATTAAAATAAATAAATAAATAGTAAATATTCTGTCACCTGTATATTACTTTGGTTCTTTAACTCACATGTATACAAACAGACTTAAAACCAAAACAACACTGAAGTATTTAAAATGGGTGAATATTAAAACTTTATATGTTTGCTAAAATAAGTTCATAGTATATTTCTTAATTGGCTGAGCTTTGTGTTTATCATATTTCTTAAGAAAATCCAAGTAAAAATTATTACTATCAAAAATATCAAACATATGAATCATTTGATCTTAAAACTATTAGGTGTAATAAAACATGCAGTGATGGGCTTTGGTATAATAGAGTGTCTTTGAAGAGAGGAAGAAAATTCCAAGTGAACTTCATGACATATCAGTTATGTCTTTTTTGAGCTGTATGCTGCTTTACCAGTATTATAAAAAGCCTATATCCCTTTTGTTATGGTTTCGTTGTCTTCCTTATTTTCTTTTTTTGTTTATTGTGCATATCAGCAGCTGTAATCTATACATTCTGACAATGAAATTTTTGTGGCTCGTATTGAGCCATAAGTTCCTATTAAAATAAAGTTGAAAACTTAGAAACTGTTTTAGACCTGAGTCAAAAGAAATGGCATCAACTTTTTGTGCAGTTTATTTTTCTTATAATCTTGAGGCTCCAAGAGATCTATGTAAGGCTGGGGGTATGAGCTCCTCATAATGCATGAATTATGGTAAAATGCTTCAAAACTCATTTTGGTATTGCAATCAAGATACTTACCAAATATGATTCCCATAATAAAAATTCATTCATTCATCTGCGACATATTATTGAATGCCTACCATGTGGCGGGAACTCTTCCAAAGACTGGAAGTATTCTGATGAACAAGATAAAATCCTTTCCCTTACATTACTTTGGGATGAAGGAGATAGACATCAGTCTGTGAAAAACATATTTCATGGACTGGGTTCTTAATAAGCATTCTCAAATCTAACCATTTTCCCTTTCAACTCAGTCATTGCTGATCTAAGATCTAAGACAGTATATCAGTTTATCAGTGTAGGCTAATTGCTGGCTTGTGCCTGCATCGTGTTTTCTGGGTGACAGACCTATATACATACCCAGGGCTAAGGCAAAGAGGTTCCTCTATTCATAAAAATATATTAAGAGGGTAGAATGAATAGGTAAGACTCTTTAAAGATTGCCCCATTTACTACTCCAGCATGTAATGAAGGGAATGGTTGTATGGGCTATTTGAAGGCTGACCTCCATGGTAGATTTTCCTCTTGCTGCAAAATGGCTTTTGTTCACACAGCTGTTTTCAGAACATTCTTTATAAGGTTCCACCTGACTTTTTTCTTTTAATATATAAAGTATGTGCTGTGCTTCGAGCCTATTAATAAAGCACAATAGGATTGTTCTGACCTTGATTCCTATGGAAGAACCCCAATGGGGTTGTCAGTGTAGCTTTCACAGCTCTTTTGAAATATTAGCTGTCTTTTTACAAGGCAAGAAAGCAATACCATACAACATATTGCTAAATTTGGTTGGGACAAAATACATTTCTATACCATTCTTTGGACCACATGTATTGGCATTTATTAAATGACACTATGTTCGTGAGCTACAGGTAACAATTTTGCTCCAAGTCTGAAATATGAGAAAATGAAGCAATTTAAGTTCCAAAGATAAGTTGGCAGGGATCCGAGTAGAGCCTTATAATTTTAAAGTGATATTCCTTATAAAAGAGAGAAAATCAGGATGTAACTCTTTGAGCCCGACCTCTAAATTAGATTTGTGCTCTATCATTTAGTATATAATTTTTAGGTTTTAACATTTAATGGGCATTAACATACTCCATGGCGATGATACTGATAGGAAAATACATTGTGTACAGGTTAATAAAAAAGATTGAAACATACATCCAATTCATCATGCCTAATTAAGTGTTCTGAATTATCAGCTTCGATTGTTACAAGTGTCATCTCCTATGGCCACATAATAGGAGACTGTCACCATCCCAGGTGTCTGTGGGTCTGTGATTGATCAATTTTTGACAACAAAGAAATGTTAACAGGGCTACATGGTGAAGCAGTCACTGGAAAAATCCCTTTCACAGTGTCTCTCCCTAATTGTGGAGCCCCACCATTGCCACACATGATATAGCAACATGATTAAATTTCCTTTGGCTCACATTTAGTGGGACCTATGGGGGTGTACAGAAATCAATGGGGGATTAGGAGCCTGGAAAATTACATACTTGAAGAATTAATGAACTATAATTCCATATAACATTCTCAATCACTTTGTGCTTCCTTTTCATTAATGAAACTAAATTGGTTTTCCATAAACAAGGTACATTTTAAAAATGCTATCATGCTTTTGCTCAGATTTAAAAAAACAACAATAACAATGTTACCTGCTTTTTTGGTGAAGCCTATTCTATCATGAAATATGTCAGTAGGAAATTTGTAAAGAAGAACTTATCTGCTGTGTTAACCTGTTGAAGAGCCTTGAAATTCATCTTTAAGTCCCTGGCTGGAAATTGTAACTAATTTCTTAGTCCTTGTTCTTTTTAAGGAGGAACATGTTTTTGAGTCAGGTACTGTTCCCGAATAGAGTGATAATCAAAGTCTTCTTTGAATAGAAAGGATACCTTTTTTTTTTTTTAAAGATTTTATTTATTTGACAGAGAGAAACACAGCCTGAGAGGGAACACAAGCAGGGGGAGTGAGAGAGGGAGAAGCAGGCTTCCTGCTGAGCAGGGAGCCCGATGTGGGGCTCGATCCCTGGTCTCCAGGATCATGACCTGAGCCAAAGGCAGTCACTTAACCAACTGAGCCACCCAGGCGCCCCAGAAAGGATACCTTTTAATACAAATTTTCACAAATCAAAATTTAGTTAATATTCAGAATGCTTTTAATATCTTAAGAAGTATTTCCAGTTGCTTCTTATTAGTTCTGGGTCCCAAGGCATAAAAGCCTTTGGCCACCGTGTTCATATTTTATAAAATTGAAATTTAAACATAACTTTAGAAATCTTTAAAGAGGTTTAAAATAGAGCCATTTATAAATTCAAATCAAGATTATTTTCATTATATGTGGCAGTGATTAGTTTAGCTAAAGAAAGTAGTTCATCATAGCAGGCATATTGCAGATATTGCTTTTAATTAACAGACTGGCTATATTATAGTGTGCTTTTATGTATACGCACCACACACGCTAGAGTTCAGAATCACAAATGAGCATGTGGCAGTCTAAGCTTGTAAAAGCAAATCCTGTTAGGATTCATATGTCAGAAGCAATTTCATTAATTTCTAGTAATGTCATTATTATGTAAACATCACTCAAATCCTAGCCCTTAAGTGTCAGTTCATATTTCCTTTCTAGGTGATTCTCTTTTAAATATTATAGTGAGGCTATGATGAATTGTGAAAATATAGAATGTAATACCTTATTCTGAGTGAATCAAATCCAAAGGCTTTTATGCTTCTACCCTCTCAGTATTGTGTTTCATTTCCATGATATCAAATCTCAAATCAAAATTCAGTCTGAGTAGAATGAAAGAATCACAAATATGGGAATAATACAATTACAGAGAAACCAATATGTAGTTTTTGTGATAAAGTAAGTCATAATCTGGAAACAAATTATTTAAGGTTGGATCCTCATTACGTGATTCAGTACTCTTTTTTTGGGAGATTTCAATAATTTTCCAGATTGGAGCTTTTCACTTTTACTGAAGCTTGTGTCTCAGCCCTTGTGCATACTGAGCTACATTTCCTACCATCACACCATTTCTTTTATAATAATGTATCAAATCAAATCCCTTTTTTTTTTCAAACTTCTTTTCCTACAAAAGGTTTTTCTATGACTCGAATCTTGCCGTTTAGGTTAAACAGACACAATATATTTTTCCTTTCCCTTTCTGTAATTGTTTAGCATTCACATCTTAGATAAATTATTTTTGGATTAGTATGATTTCATAGACTTATTTATGTGTATTATTTGTGTTTACCTGGATGCTCCTTTCAGATTTAAAAATTCTAAATGCAAATACCTTTTACCACCATTCCCCACTTTCCTTATCAAATGGCTATAGATTGTGGGAAAGTCCTCAACTGTAAAAGGGAGTGATATGTACCTTATAAGATAATTATGAAAATTAGAATGGAATGAGATAACTGATGTAAAATGCAGAACATCGTGCTGGGTACAGTATGTGGAAATTTTGGCACCCTTCTCATTTCTGTGGCCTTTGTGCTTTTCTCTCATGCTCCATGTTCTAAATCATTCTATATCCAGTCCACCTTGAGCCACCTGAGTGGGCCTAATAGGATTCCACTTAGGATGGTACATTGCTTGACTCTTTTCCCCTCCATGTATTACTGTGAGCAGGTTACTGAGTTAGACCCTCTCCTAAAATTTCGATGGCTAATTGTTGTCTGTACCTGTCCGTCCTCTGCTGTACCTCCAATCTCTTTCCCATAATGCCATCAGAATGTTCTTTTATTGGTGATGTGGGATCTTGGCCCAAAATTCTTGAATGGTTGCTGAGTAATATTATAGTAAAGACCATGCTCTTCAGTGTGGCCTTTATGACCTCACCCCGCTTACTTCTTCAACCTTGTATCTTGCTGTTTCTCTCATTCCACCCCAAAGACACACACGCATGCATGCAAACATACACACGTGCTCATGAACACATGCAGCAGCCATATGATCTTCACAGAAGCCAGGTTTTGTCTAGCCTCCTACATTTCTGTCTTTTGCCATCTGTCTTCTTCTAAGTCCTATGCACTTTGGTTTCAACTTAGATATATATCTTCCTCTACACTAGAAGACTCCTTCAAACTCGGTACTATTTTTTAATATTTATGCATACCCTAAGATTCCTACACTAGCACATATTACCCAGCATTGTATTTTAAGTACTTATTTGATCATCATTCTCTCCACTAAACCCATAAACTCCATGAAGATCATACCTACAGGATTCATGGTTATATTCCCAACACTTACCATAGAACTGAGCATAAAGCCACCACCAAATACCTTTCTTTTTCTCTTAAAAAGCACATTTTAACCTTTTTAACCTTTTACACATCTGGATCAGAATAAATGGACAGCTGTTTGTAGCTCAAGTAGGCCTACTCAGATGTGGAAAAGATTTCTGTACCTGAGGTAATTATATAGAGAGTAAGAAAAAGAAAACCTAAGGATTATTGCAATAGGAATAGTGTCACATAATAATGAAAATGCTTGCCTGCTCTTTGTTTCTCTTCAGATTTCTAGGCTGTGTTCAAGTACATGCTGAAATAACCATTCCCTTGTACTCTTATTTTGGCCTTTCTTTTAATACTCTTTCCTCTCTTCTTCACTTTCTCATTACCCTAGGGTTACTTAGAATAATTTTGAGTTGACTATAGTGTAGAGGTCATTCAGCTCTGATTTCTATTTCAAGAACAATTTTTTTTAGACTCTGGTTAAAAAGTCAGAATCTTCCTGCCCTAAAATACGTTGGGTGCTTGCATCTCCTTTCTTTTTTCTTTTTTTTTTTTTTAAGATTTTATTTATTTATTTGACAGAGAGATCACAAGTAGGCAGAGAGGCAGGCAGAGAGAGAGGAGGAAGCAGGCTCCCTGCTGAGCAGAGAGCCCAATGTGGGCCTCAATCCCAGGATCCTGAGATCATGACCTGAGCCAAAGCAGAGGCTTTAACCCACTGAGCCACCCAGGCGCCCTTGCATCTCCTTTCTATTTACTCAGATTATTTCACAAGAATTTCCTTAGCATTACATCTTAATAGCTGATGTATCTAAAAGCCAAGTAGAAAGAAGGTGGCATGGATAAATAAGGGATGAGTTAATTTTTTTAAACTAAAAATAATTTAAGTACTTTTTATTCTGACTTATGAAAACATAGTTTTCATATCTCACTGAAGGTGTGAAACTTTATATCAGATAAAATATATATAGTGTAGTCAATATGACATTTCACAATTTTCAAAATACTTTTACAAAAATTCTATGAAATAGGTATTATAATCCCTGTTTTTACAGATGAAACTGGATCAGTGCAGTTAGCTAAATTGCCTTGGATTATAAGAAATTAAATTGTTAATGCTGAGATTTTAATTTAGATTTTCTGATTCCAGCTACAGGATAACCCCCTTAACTGTAGCTGTATGTCAAATTATTGTAGTCCCTGTTGCTATTCATGAAACTTTTTTGTGTGTGCGTGAAATCTCTGCTAGATTAGGTGCCAAATAGGACATATGAACTTTGTGATTCATGTCTTGTTTTCTTTGCCTAATTAACTTCATCCGTTCCTCATAATATCAACCTCCCTGTCCATGCCATTTCTTCTTCCTGACATTATCTTCTCTTTATTCAATGGTATCTATAAATGCTAATTATGTGTTGACTTCTAAGGTTTTCCATTTGAAGCATTAACTTTCTTAAGGGCAAAGGGTGGTTGAAATCTCTGAAATATGCATCTATTATCTAAAAGTAATTCTGTAAACTTAAATTTCTGGGAAGTATCCCTGTAGTAATTAACTACATCAAATTAGTCACCAACTCATGTAATTTTACTTTCTCAATAGCTTTTGAATCTATCCAGGAAGTTTTCCCCACCTCCATCTGAACTGCCATTGCTCTCACATCTCTCACCTGAACTGTGGCTGGAATCTCCCAAGTTCCCTCCATTGTAATCCATTGTGCAAACCAGCACCAGAGTAATTGTTCTCAAATGCAAATCAGACCAGTCACTTCCTGTGTCCAGTGACTCCCCTTCACTTAGGAGATGGATTCTAAACTTGTTAGGAATATGCAACCATCCAAATTTAATCCCCAGTTACCACTCCAGCTTCATCTCTCCCACTTCCCATTCTCTCCCCATGAAACTGTTCCCTGTAGTAATAATAATAATACTAAGAAACTGTGATTGAAAATATGTTGTGTATATTGGACAACATATTCGGTATTTCATGTATAGTCTATATTTAACCTTAATAGACTATATAGCTGATTAAAATTCTATTTTACAAATAAGAAAACCAAAATCCAGAAGGTTTAAAGTTAGATTGTCCCAATGTTATTCAATTGGTAAGTATCAAGGCAAATATTGGAATTCAAGCTATCTGATTTTATAATCCTCTCTAGATGAGGCTTATGAGTTTCATGTCCCTGTGTCTTTGTAGTCACGCTTCCTGATATCTGAAAGTAACTTCCTCCAACACAGAGCTTCCTAACACACTTTCACTTATCTTTCAATCCTTATTTTTGATAACCTTCTCACCCAAGAGTTAAAATTTAGGGATAAAGTCTTTCATCAATTCTTAGATGCACGTATTCCAAGTATTGTAACATTTCCAAAATCGGGAGACATCTTACAATTGATGGGTGTTATTGTTTAATTGGCAGCATTTTTTTCTTAATGATACATGAAATAGTAATGTGCAACATACAATTAATGAATTAGTTGGATTTGGTAAAACATGGTAGTTTTAAGAGTTCAGCATTAGTTTTGATATTAAGTCTCTTGAAGGCCAAATCAGATGAGGGAGAGCACTTTCACAGATCTGCAATGCAGTGGGGAAGCCAATTCTTGGCTCCTTGGAGCAATGACTTTCTGACTTTGAAGCATACACACATCACCTGTAGACTAAGTGAAAAGTATGGATTGAAGACTCTATCGCCTGGGATTCTGATTTTATAAATTTAGGACAGAGATTTTAAAAACCGCATTTTTATAAGGCATCTTCAGAGGATTCTGATTTAGGTGGTCCACACTTTGAGAACCATGGCTATAAGGGATGTAAAATTGTTTTCAGTATTTAGTCCTCAAACAGAGCTTTGGAGGACTGTGGATTAGTATTGGAGATGATGCTGATGATGCCTTCTTTCCATGGCAAATACACAGGAGTGGTATTTGCAGATGTCGTTGTGCAGTATCTTATGAAAGAAAAAATGAAAACATACTCTGAAAACATATCTTAATGTGGTTTGCAGGAAAACCAAAATAATACATCTTATGTATACCACATATGCCTAAAACAGAGGATAGATTACTAACAAGCTGTGTTCTTCTGACAGTCTTCACAGATAAATTATATATATACATATATATATACACACACACATGTGTATATTTGTGTATGTAATGCATATATACTTTTCATATATATGCTTGTGTGTATGTTATGTATATCTGTTTATATGTACTTCATATGTGTGTGTGTCTGTATACTTTATTAGGGTGTGAATCTAATAGATAGAGGCTGCATCTTTATGCCCTCAACACTTCACCCAGGGCCTGGCATACTGTAGATACCCAACTAAGCAATGAGCTTTTACCCAAATGATTTCCTAATAAAAGGCTGCTTTTTTGAGGCTACTATATAAATACTGAAAGCTGAAACAGTCAGTCCTGAAGACTATTAAAATGTTGATATCATTTACCTTTCCCTTTGATAATGGCAATTATAAGCCATATTCAATATATCATCTCTTCCCTCAATAAAGAATTTCCTTATTGTAGTTTGTTTTGCTTCCCCCTTACACAAAATATATATATTTTCCTGTCTAGTACTTTCTTCTGCAGGTGCACCTCACTCATATGTATTAATGACATTTGCCTTCTCACTTGACAATTTTTTAACATAATGAAAACTTTAGAGGCAATTTTTGTTGGAATTAGTAAGTCAAATATTATGTCTTTTCATTACTGTAATGATACAGTTGAATGAACGTGAAAGCGGAAATGGCCCATCGTATGCTATCGGGTAGTAGCTCATCAAACCATGGAAATGTGTTGTCACCTTTTTTCACAAAATAGTTGTCCTAAGGATATATATATCATATGCTATGTTCTTGACCTGCAGTAAATTTATTAAAATAAGATTACTGATAACCACCGTGAAAAGTGTTTCTCAAGAAATAATCATATCATTTTTGGGACCAGAAGCAAACTGACATTTCTCTACATTTTGTGCTATCTGTGACATTAACCTTTTATTCCTTCCAACCTATCTGTCAATGTATTTAGCAAGTCTAAAAATAGACAAGGCCATTTCTAGTAGAAAGATCAATAGAACTGACAGTTCTATATAGTCAATGAGAACTAATATTTATAATGATGGCCCTGGGGCACTGTAAGTTCCTTCTAAACCAGTAAGGAAAGATTGAGTTGTGTTTGGCATAGTTTTAATAACTAATGGGTTTTCTTATCTTGTAATTACTTGGGAATATATTTTTCAATAGTATAAATGATGTCTACTTAATTAGACTCACTCGTCAGTTATGCAGTCTCCCTTTCCCCCAAAATATGAGTGAATGATGACTTACTGGAATTAGTATTAGTACATTCATACATATTTAAATAATAGACCACCTTTAAAGCAGGGCTCTCTACTATCAGTTCAGGACTCAGGATTTTGCTATTGGCAAAGGTAGGAGAAGAAAAAATGTCCACCTATAACTTCTCAGTTCTTTCTAACATTACATTTTTTACCTTTGATCTTATTCTTTCTTAAACATCATGGAAGAATTTAAAAAATGTTTTATGGATCATTTTTCTTTTTTTTTTTTTTAAAGATTTTATTTATTTGACAGAGTGAAACACAGCCAGAGAGGGAACACAAGTAGGGGGAATGAGAGAGGGAGAAGCAGGCTTCCCGCCGGGCAGGAAGCCCAATGTGGGGCTCGATCCCGGATCTCCGGGATCATGACCTGAGCCGAAGGCAGTCGCTTAACCAACTGAGCCACCCAGGTGCCCCTGGATCATTTTTCATGTACCCAAAAATAGAAAAATGGGATTCAAGTTCAGTGATCTGAATTTGCATCATCAGTTTTTCCTTTTTGACCTATCCCATTTCTTCAGTCTGTTAATATGTTCTAGTTTTATTATCTTAAACCATTCTTTGAATCTTTGCTGCTCCTTTCCTCAAAAAACATTCCCATAGTCCTCTGCTTTCCATGTCAACTTCTTTGATATGAAGTATATACTCACTTTATTTTATTGACCTTTCATTCACTTTTCAGCTTATTTCAATTTTTGTCCTCCCTTGCTCTCATCTGAAGTGCTATCTCCATTGACCTCTCTTCCATTTTCATTCCATTTAACTAATTTGATACCACTGACAATTTTCTTTCTTGAAATCCTGGCCTTTTTTGTTACTGCTGAGGATGCTTTGTCTTGGTTCTCTTCTTCCTTTGATTTCTCTTCTTCAGTCTTATTTCCTATCTTGAATTATCTCCATAGCAATCTCATTCTTTCATCCATTTTCATGGCTTCATTTACAAGAGTATATATCAAATAATACCAAATCTGTGCTTTTTTTTTCTGACATCTCTTAAACCCTAGACATGTCTTTTCAATGGCCAGCTGTACATCTTTGCCTGCATATCTCATACAGTACTTAGTTCAGCATCAAAATTATCTTCCATTACTTTCTCCCTCTTATCCTCAACATGGACACCACGTCTTATAGATTCTACTTCTTTATTATCTTGACACCGATCCTCTCTGCTGCCATCATCATCTCTATTTCTGGTCCACAGTGGTCTTCTGTCCTCTAGTTTAGCTTTCTAATTTACCTCCAAACAGATCTGGCCATGTTCCTGTCCTGTCTTTACCCTTGATTTACAGCACTCCAAAGGCTAGGACTGGACAAAGAATACTGGTGATTTCTGGTTTTGTTTCGCCATACTGTTTGGGCAGTTAGTGGGAGTAGTGGCCCCTGGGGGGAGTACCAGATCAGAGTTCAGTAAACAATCTGTAATCCAAAAGGAGCTAGGAAAAGAGAGGCAACAGCCAAGCCATAAACTGCCCAAAGCAGAGAGTCGGAACTCAGGTTCAAAGCCGGAACCAAGGCATTCTGGAGAATGAGAAAGGGTCTGTGGGAGCTTATCTGCTTCTTGCAGCCATGAGCATGTTGAGGGAGCTTCGAGAGATCATTTGTGTGTGAACAGTCTTTACTCAAAAGTTTGCATTTCTCCACATTGCTTTCAGGATAATATCAAAAATTGCAGCTCCAGGAAAAAAACTCCCATCACTATCTGGCCCCAACTCGTATCTGCAACCTTGTCTTTTGCTGCTTCCCCCCCCATAAATATGTCTTCTCTAATCCTTGTCATCCTCTTGTGTCTATACATCAGCTGTTCCCTGTGTTTGGAATTCCTTTATCAGTTTGTCTTTCTAATTAGTTTAGAAGTCACTTACTTTGCCTAGCCTTTCTGGCTGAGTGTATCATAGTCCTTGAAAAGTTATCTCCAGTGAGTTGTTAAAATGTTTGTACTGCCTAAACTAGCTTCTGAAGAGCTGGATCTCACCTGGTTTAGTGCTTTTAACAAATCCTCTCATATCCCTGGGGAAGCACCAGCTTGCTATAAAAGTGTCAGTGTCTGTTTCTTTAGGTAGAAGAATTTCTCCAGGTTGATTCCCATATTCTCTGTTTCTTCAGTTTCAGTTATATTTCTGGTTCCTCCCCCTATTCGTAACCCTTTTGAACTGATGACCTTGTACTTCTGCCTTCCAGGATTGGGGTTTGTTTCATTCCTACATGTTTTTCATATTTCTTGGTCTTGCATACTCCTACCACCCCTACGGGCAAGCTCTGTTCATACCTCTGTCCTGGTTAGGCTTTTAGACCAACCCCTCTGGATAAGCACCTACTTTTCTGGAAGGGAGACTAGCTCATTTGTTGCTGAATCCACAGTGTCCAACATGGTGTATGGAACTTATTAGACTCTAATAACATTTGTTTGATTGAATTGGACAGAAACACACTGAAGGAAATAGCAGAGACCTTTTTCCCTTTTGGATCTTGTCAGCTGCATCGCTTAGAATCATCAAATTAGAGAGACTGTGCCCTTCCCCTTCTGTGTATTATGGAGACCAAAGAAGCCCAAAGAGCTTATTTTGGTAACTTATCAAAAATGCAGACTGGTGCTTTCTAACTGCTGTGCATGGCAGAGTGGACCTGATGCCAGCGTGTAGCATGAGTGTGTTTGTGCCTACAGCCTGTGAGCCTTAACAGCTTAACCTCAGCAGAACCCCAGTGTCTGGTACATACACATCCTTTCTTCAATCAGTCCCCCACTGATAAAATACTGGATGTGGGCAATGGAAGATAAATATTATGTTACCTACCTCAAGGCAGATTTGCTGCCGGATTTGTCTCTTGCTGAGATGGGCTGCTCAGAACTTCAGTCAAGTTGAATCACACAGGAGGCAAGCCCAAGGAGTTCTCTGAATTGGAGGATTGCACTCAAATTTCTGCTTCCTGTCAGATTAGCCTCTGCAACTTTTCATAAAATGAGCCTGAGATTTATCATAGGTTGAAAATTTGTGGTTAAATTCTGGGATTCTGATGTCCACTCTGCTTAGGTGAACTAGACGGCTGCTTCTGTTCACAGCAGAGAGTATTTGAAGTAGATGATGGTGTCAGCTGTGAAACAGCACTAATGAGCTTTAAGGAAAGCTTACTAAGATTAATTTTATTCTTTGACCTGATTTTTTGGTCTGTAATAAGAGGGATCAAAGATTCATAAGAAATGTTCTCTGCTGTGGTCTTATGACCTCAAATAGAGGGCTGGTTTTAGTAAGGCGCACACCAAAATAGCTACAAAGCAAGTCAGTTATGTTAGGAGAGACATATGATGAATCAGTAGTAAGTAAGTGCAATAATACTCAGAGGGGAAAAAAGAGTCCGTCTCAGACTGGGCCTGACCGTGTAGCCCTTGCAAGAGTCTACTTTCCACAAATAGGCTTATTGATTTCCAGAAAGGTTGAGCAGCCTGCTGCCCACCAGCCCTTCCCATTAACCCCAACCTGTTCTGCCTTGGCTGCCCAATACTCCCATGGAGAATGACCCGCTGAGTGCTGTCAGTATCAGGATTGAGGTGCTCCTTCCCCTGTGACACAGATTCCCCATTCCTTAAGGGAGGCTCCTCCTAACTGATGTCCTGGCAAAATTTCCATTTCTTAATGTGAGATTAAAATACGGTATTTCTATTAAGTAACCCCCCATTCTTGTGGCTTCTATGCTTTAGTTCTCAGGCTCACAGTTTCCCTTTACACTAACTCCCTCACCTCTATTGCCCCCAGTTTCTATAACCAGTTTCCCAATTTCTATAGCTAATTTTGGCTCCTTTTCTAGGGATAGTCTGTTAACTTAAACACTTGGAAGTTATTTAGTTGTTGACAGTTATGTGCCGCTAAGTGATTAAAAACTACTTTCTGTCTATTGTGTATGTGCATTAAGCTGAAAACACGTATACTTCTTAGTTCATATTTAATAGCTTTATTCAGTTAGAATTGATATATAATAAACTGCACATATTTAAAGTATAAAATTGGTAAATATATATAATACACTTGTGAAATCATCACCACAATCAGGATAGTGAACATATTCATCACCCCCAGAATAATCATATTTGAGTAGAAGGAGCATACATAAATGAGCTACGATGCTCAGACTTTAGGTTCTAGGAGAAATCAGCTGAGTGTGTGTGTGTCTGTATAGAATAGTATGTGAATATGTAGAATGGTGTGTGTTTGGAAATCTGCTTTCTCATTACTTTGGAACACTTAACCTCTTTTATTCTTACAAGGTCCAGTCCATTGCCCTCCATAGTCTTATTTTGTGATTTACTTTCTAAAATAAGCTAGTTATATTAAGCATTGCAGTGTGAAAGTCACTATCTACTTGGATTTTTTTTATCCTTTGCATTATACTTACATTAATGGTGGCTTCCTTTTTTAAAGAAAATTTTCTTTTGAGAAGAAAGAACATTTTGTGTATTCACTGTGGTAGAAATTCTTGAGTGTATTTAATAGGGTTACCTGACTGTGGATATGAAGCCAAACAACTATTTAATATTAGCAGAGTATTCTCTTAGAAATCTGCTTTCTAGGGCTCCTGGGTGGTGCAGTCAGTTAAAAGTCAGACTCTTGGTTTCAGTTCCAGTCGTGATCTTGAAGTCATGGGATCCAGCCCCGTGTCAGACTCCCCACTGGGTGTGGAGTCCACTTGGACTCTCTCTCCCTCTTCCTTTCCCCCCCCCTCAAATAAATAAAATCTTATATATATTTAATCTGCCTTCTTAGGGCCAAAGTTTATATCAGGTCATGAATCAACCTGAGGGATAGAGGTGAAGAGATTCATTTATAGGAAATGTTCACCTTTAACCAACCCTCTATGGCCCCATCGAAATAGGGAGATACATAGAGTAGATAATAGAAGATGACCAAATAAAACCTCTGTAATGAGATCACAAACAAAGGAAAATACTTGATTAACTAGTTAAGTGATAAAACGTCATGTTTTGTGGTATATTGGGATCCTTGGCCTATGACAATATAAAATCTCAAAGTCACAGCAATAATTTAAGACACCGAGAAAAAGAACACTATCATTAATGCAGGAATTGGGAATGGTTTCCCTAAAATGTATATACAAGTAACTGGTTCATTTTGTTCTTTTTTCATGTTTTCATATCATCTTAACATCATGTACCAAAAATCACTTTGTAAATGCCTTCCTTGTGAGGGAATTCTATATAATATGAAGAGAGCTGATAATAATAACAATAACTATTGGTAGGGATCTTCTTTTTTAAATAAGGAAAAGTCAATAATTACATGTAAAATTTTAGAATAATTAGTTTCATTTGTAAAGGATCCTGTAATACAAGATTTCTGTGGAATTCCAGAAACACAATCAAAGCAGAAAGAAAGTTGGGACCAACCAGTCAGAGAAAATAATTATTTTAAAGAAAATATGCACAGGCTTTTGAGGAACCCCTCTAGAAGGTGATTTTAGAACTTTAGTTTCACGATCATCTTTAAAAAGGACAGGGAGGGGTGCCTGGATGGCACAGTTGATTAAGTGTCCAATTCTTAATTTTGGCTTAGGCCATGATCCTCGGGGTCATAGGACTGAGCCCCGCTTCAAGCTGTGCCCCCTGTGTGCAGTCTCTTGGAGATTCTCTCCCTCTGCCCCTCCCCCACCTCTCTAAAATAAATAAATAAATATTTTTTAAAAACATTAAATGGAGAGGCTATAATGGATATTATTCATTTACCTCAGAATGTTGAAGAATGAAGAGACATGTGCGAAAGCAAACCAAAATTACCAATCTACCCCTTTGATAAAATCAATCTTTTGGAAATTTTTCCACTTTCTGTATCTGAAAATGTTACATGTAGTGAGCAAAATACTTCGTTAGCCTAGTTATGTGATAAACTATAATTTTTAAAAAATGAATAACTTTGCATTTCAGACTTCACCACATGTATTTTATTAAAAGTAATATCCCAAGGCTCTGCACTGTGGATCCCTGATTATTAGCAAACAGAGTGGTCATTTTCTGGGATCAGGCTCCTCAAAGTATAGGTAGAGATGCTTACAAGTGTGACCCATATTTTCTTAAGCCCCTCCAGTTTGTGTGTTCAGGATAATTTCACTTTCTTTGAAAAGATTCTAAGAGAGTTCCAGGAGGGTGCTTTATCTTATGAGTAATCAAAGCTTTTGCTTTCATTTGCTTCTTTTTTATCTGGTGATTTTAAAATCATTGTGGGCTTCTCCATTTCAAGTTGGGCATTAGGTTCTATCTATGTTAGCTTCAGATACTCTTCTGGATCTTTCCCCAGACTTAGCATCATCTCCTCATCAAACCCTTTTGTGTTTTTCCAAACACCCAATCAATCTGGGATTACCTTTTTGAATTTTTCAGACTTTGCTGCTATTTACAAAGTGGGTGGCTCAATTATCTCTGTGTTAGATGAGGATGGCTACTGGGGGAGGGAGAGAAGACCCTTAGGAGAGGAGAAAGCCATTCATAGAGAAAATGGAAAGGAAAGGAAAAGAATCAAGAAGCACATATATTAATACATCAGGTTATACTCCTGCTACACAGGTCTTTCTTTCTTGCTACATTATGAGTTTCTGAAAGTCAGGTCCCGTGTTCTCTCCATTCATATATCTTCAGGGTCTACTTAATAATAGGTTCTCAAACTGATATAAATAAGGACATACATGTCTTATGTATATTTTGCTTCTAGAAAAAAATAACATCTATATTCAGGGGAGAAGAAATAAGAAAGCAAAGCAAATGATACATAGATTTCCCATGCCTGTGAACTTGAAAGATCTAGATTTGAGGTAGTTTATATGGGGTATAGTATTGAATTAGGGGACTACTAATAGGAATAACAAATTGAACCAAAATGCTTTATAGCTCAATAACTCTAGAAGTTTATTTTCACATAACAGTCAAAGTAAGTATTTATGATTGGTAGGAAATTTAAGGAATCAAATGCCTTCTCTCTTTTGCCTCCCCTACCCGCTTTTCCCCACACCCTGGGACCTTGTTAACTGCATCCAGCCAGCAGAAGGGAAGAAAGAAGGTTAGGGCAGCAATCCTTCTTCCTAAAGCATTGGCTGTTCATATGTCATTGGCTGAAACTCAGGTATTCTAGCTGTGTGAGGAAATAGGTTTCTGTGAACTGTTAGCAATCTCTGACACAAATAATAGTTTATAACTAATTTTACTCTTTCTAGGAATTTATCTTATTAGTAGGTTCTATGACTTTTTTCAAAATAAGAAGAAATTAAATATGTGGGTAGAGAAATTTACAGCAGATGAGGTAGGATTCATCAATTACTTTTCCTTGCCTATTTAATAAGTTTCACTCTCCTTGTTGAAGATTTCTTTTGTTCTGTAGGCACAGGAGATATTAGGGTGTAAAAAAATTACAGATGCTATCTCCATAGTTTAGGGAGAACATGCCATTAGGGCATAAATAAAGGTGATTTAACAAAGGTTTTTTTCTGTTTTTTAATCATTTGCTATAGGAAATTACAAGTATAGAGTGCTTAATTTTATAGTCATGTGTTAGAGCTACTTTTATGAATTATATTTGAAATAGTTCCAGTTAAAAAGTAGGACCGATTTAACATTTACAGTTTAGCTTTAAAGTCCCAAGCTTAAATTTTGAAGCAGTTATTGTTAGTTTAACTCTGAAAGAAAATATCGATTAATTGGTTAATAAAATTGGTTAATAATATTGGCTAAATGGTTAATTGGTTAATAATAATGGTTAATGGTTAATTGGTTAATAATATTGGTTAATTAGTTAATAAAATGACAGCTATCAGTATAGGGCATATTCCTTAAATAGCCAAAGAAAAAAAAAAAGTATAGCTTAATCTTTTAGGTCTACCCCTATGACATTCTCTAGATTCAGAGATCCTTCTTTTTTTTTTTTTAATTTTATTTATTTATTTGACAGAGAGAGATCACAAGTAGGCAGAGAGGCAGGCAGAGAGAGAGGAGGAAGCAGGCTCCCCGCCGAGCAGAGAGCCCAATGTGGGCCTCCATCCCAGGACCCTGAGATCATGACGTGAGCTGAAGGCAGAGGCTTTAACCCACTGAGACGCTCAGGAGCCCCCAGAGATCCTTCTTGCTTTGTGCTGGTCAGTGTGGGCCTAACTTTAAAAGGCCAACACTTAAGTTATGTTCCTAAGCCCACTACAGAACCATTTCCTTTGAGGAAAAAACAATGGTTTGTATAAGTTTATTTTATTAGTGCCCTTTCCATTGTTTCGAAACACTCATATCTGAATTCAGATGCTTCCCACTCATGACTCAGTCCTGTCTGTTGGGGATGGATTTGTCAGAGATCAACAGTGAGGCCTATTGTACACCAGACTGTGGCTTACAAAGGGATTCAAAGATGAATAATGTATTATTCAGGCCCTCCGAGGGCTCACATTTGGAAGCAACCTAAGTGCCCCTCCATGGATGAATCAATAAAGAAAATATGGTATATGCATACAATGGAATGTTATTCAGCTATGAGAAAGAAGGAAATCCTGCCATTTGCAACAACATGGATGGACCTTGCAGATATGGTGCTAAGTGAAATAAGTCAGACAGAAAAAGACAAATACTGTTTGATCTCACCTAGATGTGCCATCTCCAAAAGCTGAACTCATAGACACAGAGAGTAGAATGGTCGTTACCAGTGGCTAATGGTGGGGTAAATAGGAAGATGTTGCAAAAGGCACATGCTTCCAATTATAAGATGAATAAGTTCTGGGGATCTCTGTGCAGCATTGTGCCTGCCATTCACAATACTATATTATATATTTGAAAGTTGCTAAGAGCATAAATCTTAAATGCTCTCACCACAAAAAAGAAATGGTAATTACATGAGGTAATGGAGCTGTTAGCTAATGCACCGGTGGTAATCATTTTTCAATATGTAAGTGTATCAAATCAACAAGTAGTTATCTTACACATACATATTATATGTCAATTATATCTCAAGAAAGCTAGAGAGAGGAGGGAGACTGCAGACACTCAACTGACTGGAAGCTTCAATAGCCAGTGCAGCAGGAGGGCTAGAACCCAGGCAATTTGGAATCCTGGATAACTAAGACTTGAGAAGAGCTTTGCAAATATGGTTTTGATGAGTAACAGTAGGGAATATGAATTCCAGAAAGAAGGAAACTTATAGGCAAAAGAATGGAGGCAGGAGAGTCCAGTTCCCATGCAAGAAAGGGGGAAGGTCAGTACAAGTCTCAGAGCACACCGTCTATGGAAGATGAGACTGGGTGGCCTTGGTCATCTTCTTTAGGCATTAAATAACATGAAGGATGCATGTGAGCTACTCTTCTAACTCATTCTGCTTTTATCTAGAAACTCCGTATCTATTGTGTAAATATTTATAAATTATAAGAACAATAGAGTTTAATTTTAGAAGATTTATAAAATGAAGAAATATACAAAATAAAAATAACTTGTATTACCAATTGGAGATAACTGCTATCATATTCATGAATGAAATTCATGTTTACATACAGCAATAATATTTTAGTCTTTACTTGGATCCTACCTTCTTTTTTCTTTTTAAAAATTTTTTAATTTTTGTTAATTTTTATTTTTCCCATAACTCAGACTCCCATCCCTCCTCCTGACCCCCCAGCAACCCTCAGTTTGTTTCCTGAGATTAAGAGTCTCTTATGGTTTGTCTCCCTCCCTGCTCCCTTCATTTTTTTCTCTCCCTCCACCCATGACCCTCCACCCTGCCTCTCAGATTCCTCATATCAGAGAGATCATATGATAATTGTCTTTCTCTGACTTATTTTGCTCAACATAATACCCTCCAGTTCCGTCCATGTGGTTGCAAATGGCAGGATTTCATTCCTTTTGATGGCTGCATAGTATTCCTGTGTGTGTGTGTGTGTGTGTGTGCGCGCGCGCACGTGCGCATGTGCACGCATGTACACACCACATCTTCTTTATCCATTCACCTGTTGATCAATATCAGGGTTCTTTCCATAGTTTGGCTATTGTGGACATTGCTGCTATAAACGTTCGGGTGCATGTGCCCCTTCGTGATCCTGTCTTCTTTACATGACATTTATCATAAGTATTTTCTGATGTCATTACTGATTTTCAAAACTGTTTAATAAGCTGTATAGCATTCCGTTTTATGCATATGCCATAATTTATTGAAACACTCGCTCATCACTATACATTTAGACCGTTTTCTTTGCTCCGGCAACACAATACCGAAATAGTACAGATAAAGTCAGACTTCCAAATGCTTCATGTTGGTGACCAATGCATTGAAGCCACCAGAAGGACAGACTTCCTACCCCGACTCTTTACAACATTGGAGCCTGCCTCTGAGTAGTAGGGGCATGAACTCCTGGGCAACATGGACAACTGCAAGCAGCTCGTAGCAACTGTGTTCGTATAGAGATTATATTTCTTTGGAGTTCATTCATATCACTTCTCTTAGCACTAGATAAATTTTTAGAATCTGTGTGTGTATCTGTATGTATGTAAGTAATGATGTGATGAAAACTGGATACAAAAGATAGATAAAATCCTTGGCACTTAGTAGCTAAACAACTGTCAGCCACTTTTCCTCTCCTACTCCCTCATATAACATAATCATAAAAATGTGAACAAGGAATTTTTTTTCTTTTTAAAATACAGTACCCAGGTACAGAATTAGACAGTCTGAGTCCATGAGATCAGATACTCAGGACCAGAAACTCTTTGATCTAGCATTTGGTGTTGCCTTCATGATAACATGGGATTATGTAACTCAATCCCATGGAAGTTGTTAAAGTGAGCAAAAAATATAATTAGCCAGGAACAAGTGTGGTTAAATGACTTCATATTGACAGGACGAAACAGCTGCCATTAGTCTGCATGACCAAGGTTGTAGAGCACTGTAAGAGAATAAGCTAAGAAACCCATAGTCTGTTCCATTTCATCGTAACTGGAAGGAGTTATTGGTTTTCTCAGTCACTTTCTTTTTGGTACTTTTTTCCCCCTTCAGTTTTCCATGTGGGAGAGATGTGATGTTTTGTCACCAGCTAAGAAACCTGCATCAAAGTGGTGGGAGGGTCAGCAGAGATGGAAGCAGTGGTTATAATAAAATGGTCTGCAAGTAGCTGGTCTGTCAGGGGCCTGACACCTGCTCAAAGCCAACAGAAGCCATCCTTCAGCACATTTCACAGTTAGTACCCACTCAGAGCTGACTTCTTATTCAGATATATGGCAACTATAGTATTCCATTTCTTTGATTATTGGCATCAGTGACCTCATTTGGCTCAAAGCAGTATTTCTTGTGATGTAAGTTTGTAAGTTTGCAAATAAATACACAATACCTATTTTGACTGTCATCTTGCTATTCCTGACATACCAGTCAAAGCTTATCTTCCTGAGTAGCCCATAAATGAGCTCATCAACGTGCAGAAAGCCTTTCTTAGCACGTATTAACAATTATAACATGTGCAGTAAATTCTCACACAACCACTCTCTAACCCTCTTATTCCTACCGGATAGTTTGAGAAAAAGCAGCCTCTTTCTTTTCCTTCTGGAAATAATCTTGAGGTACATCAAGTAGGCAATCTAATCCTTGCTATTAGAAAGTGGCTCAGGGAAGCATAGGAATTAAGACTTTTCTGTTTTTTACTCTGATTAAGAGAAGTCTACTTATTATTGTAAAACTAGCAGATGCTTCACATTCATATTATCTTGAGAGCCTAACTATAATATCATCTAATAAATGAAAAAAGCATTCCTATTTTAAAAGTAGGTACTTGATTACAGTGTAATAAATGAATAAATGTTTTAAGTAATTTGCTATGATTTGCAGAAATAAGTCTGGAAGTTTCTGCTCAGCCATGTTTTACTCCAGTGGCCTACTCTTCATTGATCAGTTTCAAAGTAATGTCTCTTTCCTGAATTCATGTATTTCTTCATCTGTATTATTCCTTTAGGCCTCATGATATCTACTTTGTATATGAGTTGTTTATGCTAATTCTATATCTTTTTTATTAGACTATGAGCTCTTGAATATATCCCCATGATGTTTACCATTTGTGTTTTATATGATAGACATTTGATACGTTCTTGTTGAATGAATGAGTACGTTAGAGTATTTCAAGTCTCACGTTGTATACATTAGCTACCTGGTAAAAGGGATAGAAGCTGCAAAGATGTTTCAGCTTTAATAAAGGAGTTTTCAGAGTTCCTTTATGTTAAATGCTTTGTTCAACGTGTTTCTCATACATCAGAGGGAGTTTCAATGCTATATTAAACCCGAAGTATTTACTCTTAAACGTACATCAAGAAGCCATTGGCCATGCTCCTTAGCATTGTTGACAGCCCTTTCTTCTCCCCTGACACCCTTTCTCTTGGTTTCTATTAGACCTGTGATCTTCCCACCTCACTGCTAGCAATTCCTCCTGTAATCCTGTCTACCTCCCTCATTTTCCCCTAAGGACTGCCCTTGGTTCTTTCTTGTCTCTCTATAATCTCAACTTTAGTAGTATCATCCAGCCAGTTCTGGTTTTTGTAGCATCTTGTGCAATCAGTTCTGATTATGCTCTCCTAGTACCTCCAGCCCTGCTACCTTCTTCCAGAGCTCCTGTCTCATTTTTCTCTCCATCTAAACATCACTACTAGCAGAATTCCTATCCTATTATATTCAACGTTTCTCAATGAAGCTTCTGAATATTCTGAATGTGCATTTTTATGTATATGAAAGAAAACAGACACGTGATTAAAAATCTCAAACAATATAGAACTTAGAATGAAAAGCTGTAGCTCCCTGACTTACTATCTAGAAGCCTTTCTTAAAAGAAGTTCCTTCCTAACTGCAGAACCAGAAAATGACTCAAACAGTATTTTCTTCTATTTCCTGAAGATGGTATGTGACTAGTACCATACGAGATATACAGGAGAGCAGTTAATTTATGGCCTAAACAGGATGACTTAGGGCAAGCATAATTCTCTTGTGAAAGTCCAGTTGACACAAGATACTAGGAGCCACCACTTTTAATTCTTCTAGTATGCTCATACTATGCTTTAATTAGTCAATTTTAGACATTATCAACAACTTCTTGCTATAAAAGATGATGACTTCCCTATACCACCGCTCTTCCATCTGCCCCTCATTCTCATGTAGGTTACCTTTTCTGCTTTCAGCAAGATGTATTTTCGCCTTCATTTTTTGTTTTATCTGCTCTAGATAACATTTCTCAATTCTCTGTTATGGAAAAGAAAGTTATTGCTTCTACTCTTTACCTCCATCTCCTGGCCTCTGTCTTCTGTTTTCTTCCCCCTCCTGTCATTTTTACATTATCAAGACTAATAAGTTCTATTCAGTAACCACAGTGAAGTATCCCATGCTCTCACTAATTGATTAGGTCTAAAATTTGAAAATTCTTAGTGTTTACATTATTGTGACCATGCAAATATTATTTTCTAGAGCAAAAGTAGCATATGTATAATACTTCTTTAAAGTGTTTTGTTTTGTTTTCCCCTGAAATTTCTAATTGACAATAATTTTTATTTTATACTTTATCATAAATTCATTATTTGAAATAAACTCTCCATCCTATCTTCTGGCATATAGACTTCTGTACCAGTCTCCATTTGATCAGGAAGAGGGAGCTACTACAAGTGTTATGAGAATAGGGGATTTTACCTAGGAATTAAGACATACACAGATGTGAGAGGGTTTGGGGAGTGAAGATCTGCAAGGCTGCCGCTGAGGATTTGAGAAACACTCACTTATTACTTCAGAATGACACGCTAGAATTGGTGAAGAAGCTAGAGCTCATAAGAGCCACTGACAATGATTGCCTGGACTCCCCCCAAATAATGGCTTCTTCCTCACTTCTCTCTGGCAAATCTTAGGAGTTCCTCTCCTTGTTAAACACAGAACCATACAGAGAAAGAGTTTTTGGGAAATGTAGTCCCAAGCCTTAGAAATAAAAATATGGTTAGTAACAGCATATATCTCCTACAGCTTTTTCCTAATATACTTCCCTTCTAAAATCCTCCCTGAATGATAGATAGGCTCAGAGCAGAGTTATGATACAGTCCGCAATATATTTTAATAGAACCATCTGGATGCTATGATTTTTAGAATGGATTGTAACAGGGGAAAAAGAGAATCAGGGATATTCACTAGGCTGTTATGTTAATAAAAATGAGAGATGATGGTGGCATGGACTGGAGTGGTAAGCATGAAGGTGGCTAGAAGTGGTGATTAGATTCTGGATATATTTTGAAGACATTGCCAGTAGGATTTTTGGATAGCTTTGGTAAGAGGAGTGAGAGAGAGAAATTAAGAATAAATCTAAAGTTTTTTGCCTAAGTAATTGGATGGTGTTGCCATTTGATAAGATGGGGAACACTTCAGAAGGAGCAGTTTGATATCCAAGTGGAAGCATTGAGTGACAAATTGAATAAATGGGTGAGAAAACAGGTAAGTTTGGAAGAGAAGAGTGATCTGGGAGAATGTGTGAATGAGGTAATGTATTATTTTCCTATGGCAGCTGTACAAAAGTACCACCAACCAGGTAGCTTAAAATAACAGGAATTTGTTACCTTACAGTTCTGGAGGCTCTAAGTCCGAAACAAGGTGTCGTCATGGCCATGATCCTTCTGAAGATTGTAAAAAACTTTTTTGCCTCTTCCAGCTTCTGTTAGCCCCAGAGATTTTTTTTTTCTTTTAAGATTTTCTTTATTTTTTTGACAGAGAGAAACACAGCTAGAGAGGGAACACAAGCAGGGAGAGTGAGAGAAGGAGGAGCAGGCTTCCCGCCGAGCAGGGAGCCCCATGTGAGGCTCAATCTCGGGACTCCAGGATCATGACCTGAGCTGAAGGCAGACGCCTAATGACTGAGTCGCCCAGGTGCCCTGCCCCAGAGATTTTTTAGCTTGTGACTCTAAAACTGCAATTTCTACATCTATCTTCATATTGATTTTTAGAATGCATGTTTCTCTATGTCTTCTCTTCTGAAAAGAACACTAATCACTGGATACTGGGTTCACCCTAAATCCAAGATGATTTGTTTTGGATTTAGGGTGAATCCAAAATTCTTTGGATTCAAAATCCTTACCTAATTATATCTGCAGAAATTCTATTTCCAAATAAGTTCACATTCTGAGTTCCAAGTGGACATGAATTTGGGGGACCATTATTCAACCCACTACAGGTAATTTTCAGTGTATTGATAGTGTTTGGGCATTTAAAGCCCTCATACTAGATGAAAACCACTGTGAAGCCAGTAGAGAGAAAAGAAAAGATCAGAATAGATCTCTGGGGAACTCACACTTTTGGAGATTGAGGAGATCAGATCTGCAAAGAAGCCCAAGATACAGAGGCCAGTGAGGTGAAAAGAGCACTAAAAGTGGTATGTTCTTACAAAATGAGGAAAGTATTTCAAGAGAGAAGGATAAACTACTGGTAGGTATTTCTCTGCCTTGATTTAAACCTTTAAAAAATATTTTTTAAAATGCTACACAGACATACATTTTCTAAGGAATTATATGTCTTAAAATATCTTTATTCTGCTTTCATAGATATTTGACAGTTATACTAAGTATAGTCTTCTGGGGTCAAAATAATTTATTTCACTGTGTGATAACATGAAGTGCTACACTTGAGTAAAATGATGCTGGACTGCTTTATCATCCCTTTATATGTAACCTATTATTTCCCTCTGGAAGATATTAAGATTTGTATTTTATACTTATTATGAAATTACAGTGTGTATTTAGATTGAGTCTTTGTTTTGTTCATTTGTGAGGCAATGTTGTATATAGAGTAAGGGTTTGATCACTGTATCTAGGGTGTCTGGTTCAAATTCCAGTTTTGTTCTTTAATGGTCTTGGGGAAAATTACTTAAATTCTCTTAAAACTTATTTGTCTACATTTATTCCTCTTTAAAATGGGGAGGATGGGGCGCCTGGGTGGCTCAGTTGGTTGGGCGACTGCCTTCAGCTCAGGTCATGATCCCGGAGACCTGGGATCGAGTCCCACATCGGGCTCCCTGCTCGGCAGGAAGCCTGCTTCTCCCTCTCTCACTCCCCCTGCTTGTGTTCCCTCTATGGCTGTGTTTCTCTCTGTCAAATAAATAAAATCTTTAAAAAAAAAATTAAAAAAAAATAAAATAAAATGGGGAGGATAATAATATTTCCTACATCATGGGAAAGTTGTCAGCACTAAGTGAATATATATAGATATATTTAGCTTTACATATATCTATATATATGTTACAAATTGCAGTGGCTGCTACATAGTAAGCTATCGTTAAGTACTGGCTATCAGGTCATTATTCATTATTTGAAGATCTGGGTTTGGGGCCTTTTAATCTAAGGACTCTGTAGGGAAGGGTTCTTGTTGTTGTTTTTAAAGATATTTTTCGCCCATTGACTTTTCTGTTTTCTTGGCATGAATTTTGTCTTTAATCAGAAGCTGGACCTTTTAGTGTGGTGCTCTTTGCTTTTTTTCCTATCATATTTTTCATCTATTTTCTATATGTTATACTTTTCAAGAGACTACTTCTACTTGATCTTCCACAACATATTGCATCTAAAATGTTTTCAGCTATCATATTTTTTTTAATTTCCAAGAACTCTTCCTTATGCTTTGAATATTTTTATAGTATTGTATTCTTTTCTTGTGAGTGAAATATTCTCTCAAATCTATTTGAAAATATTAATAAGAAATGTTTTAAGTTCTGTTCTATAAATTATTTCTATTTCCTTACGGGTCACTTTTTCTGATGGTATATCTTGGTTATTCTAATAACCAAGTAAACGTTATGAACTTTTCTTAAGTATTTGTTCTCCCTTGATTTCACATTAGTGTTTAAGAGTGAATAAATAGAAAAACTGATTTTGAGTTTTGATGTGAAGTTTAAGTTTGTTGACTGGCAGACTTACAATAAGTGATCTAAAAGAGATGCAGTTTTGTTTTGTGTTATTTTTTACAGTTTGAGGTTTCTAAACACTGACATGAAGGGACTTTGTTCCAAGAGATGATAATTCTTATGCTGGCTGCCCAGTTTCTTCCAGATATTTTATCTATTTTGTTTACAGAAGAAGCATCCATTTTGACTTTAAGGGTAATTGCTTTTTTTTTTTCAGCAGTCTGGTCAAATTGGGAGGAGGTAGATGGGTTGATTATTCCACAGTAGATTTAATTAAACCAGCTACTTTCAACTCCATGTTTCACATTAGTTTTACATGGTATTTCGCGTCTCTTTGGAATTCTTCAGGGAAGATTACTACCCACATCACCTGCAGCATCCCATGATTATGTCTATATTCTAGGCTATGGCTTCCTTTGCCCTGACTATACTACTTCAGAGCTATATTCTGTTTTCCAAGGAAAGACAAAAAAAACGTACTGAATTTTCTTTTCTGCTGGTGGTATTTTTCTTTTTGCCTTTGTTTATATTATATATATATGTATGTGTATATATATAAAACTACAGACTATAAAATCTATAAAAATTATTAGAGAAAGAGGAAATACATCATGCATCTGGATTAAAAGAGTCAATAATGTAAAGATGTCAGATCAGTCCATAGAATTAATGCAGACTTTCTCCTCCCCATTTTTTGTTTTGTCTTGTTTGGAGTTTTTTGGTTTGAAACTCGCAAAGTGATAGATGAAAAGTTCAAAGAATCAAGACACTTTTGAAAAGCAAGGAGGAGGGGGAGAGGACTTTCTCCTGAATTGAAGTTATTCTAATTAAGTCAGAGTAATATTTGCAAGTTTATACACACCATACCCCTAAAAAAAAGTTATGATAGTTGCTATTAAGGCAAAACACAAGGAACACATAGGAGAAAGTTCAAAAAACAATGAGCACCAGGAGATCTAACATAGCCTTTGGAGTCAAGGAAGGCTTTCCCAAAGGAAATTAATCTAATATGAGACAGAGACAGGTAAGAAATAGTTAACTGGATAAGGCAGTCAGAAAGAGAGAGAAGCATTCTAGGCAGTAGGGACAGCATAGGCAAAGACTGTGAAGGAAAAAAAGACCTCAGGAACTACAAGAAAAATCAGGTTGTCTCAATCTTCTTTCTCTGTATGGTATGTCCCCCGATATGTGTAATGTGAACTTGGCCAGTCTTCCGTCAGCACAGGGAACATGAGAGGGCTTTGTACAGTGATTGAAGATAAGCATTTGAGAAAAAAAATATATTTCCTTGTCCCTATTTCCACTGTTTTTTCCCTCAAATCCTTATTGTCTTTTTTCCTAGATCATGATAAACATTCTCATAAGGATCTAAGATTGCCCCTAGTTTTGCCCAGTCCCATCTATCCAAGATAGAGGTGCTACCCTGTTCCTCCCAAAGCATGCCTTAGACCAACCACATCCCTCTACTGTTAAAGACTCTTCAGTGGCTCCTGATGATCCACAGAAGAAAAGGCATTCTCTGATCTAAACCCTACTTGTAAAACTGTATCTTCCTTTGCTCCTTTCCAGGTAATCAAATGACATAAGTGAGCATGATTTATAAATTATAAAGGGTTATTTCAGAGGTGGAGGTGGAATTTATACATAATAGCCTGCATAAGCCAGGTACCACTCCCATGAAGCCTTGCATAGTTAATGGTAGGAAAAAGCAAATTATTAACAGAGAGAATTGTTTCTCATTCAAAACCAGAAAACTCAGAGATTTGGCAAAATATTCAAAGTTAAACATAGCTAACAACCCAAAGAGCTAGTATTCACTCACATTAAGAAACACACTGCGGTATCTCAAAGCAGAAGTTGTTTCATCAAGTGTTGGCCTTGAGAAGCAGCCTCATGTGCGAACAAGAGCACTGGACTGGGCATTCGGGGAGAGATCAGGTCTATTGTGCGAGCTTGGGCAATGTATTTGTTCTCAAGGTTTCTTTGTGACATAGGGATAAGAATATCTCACGTGGCTGTAATGAGGACTAAATGATATGATGACATTGTTATGTGTTTTGTATTTATATGTATTAATGCTTTTTTAAGAGCAGCCATTAACTTTCTGATTATGAACTATGAGGTAATGAAAATAATTTTCACTAAATCTGCAATGTTATCACCCAACTTCTGAAGAGGATTTTATGGTTTTCAAAGTTCATTTACATATGTTGTCCTGTTTTATTTTCAAAAAAATTAATATGAAAAAAGTCTTATGAAATTTTGGACAATATTTTATATCCAGATCTGGCATAGTTATTAAAAACAAGATAATACTCAAAAGAGTTTGCATTCCTTGAAACTCACATCTAAATGTTAAAAGCAGACTCCCCAGAAGCTCAACAAGAGACAGAAGGAAATGACCTTGTGATTAAAAAAAAGCTGCAGATAATCTAGAAAACAAATAACCCACACGTGGGTAATCAAAAGTTGATCAGTTGTTTTCAGGATGTTTAATTGTCTGCTGTTTATCAATATAATTTGACTACCAGTGCACAGGACAATGATATAAATAGTCCAAGTACAATTTTTTATGACAAGTGATGTCAGGTTTTTATTAATGATAGAGAGGATGAAAGACAGAACTCACATTATTTGACTTTGCCATTAAAAATAATGTGCTCATTTTAAAGAAGAGCTGGATTTTCTTTTCTTCTGTATAGAGTAGCAACTAATCAGTTGCCTCTTAGCTTAAAAGAAAGCAGGTTAAACTAATGAGCAGGGTCTGTTTTAGGCATGGATGATTCTAGGCATTTGCACATTTTTATTCTTAGTTATGTTATTATGATAGAAATAACTTTTACTGTGTATGAGAACAAAGATGCTTATCACTCAAGTGTCTCATTCTGTAACTATATTTAATTTTATAAGGAAATAATTTGTCATTGTCTGAAGTGGCCCTTTAAATGCTGATGGCAACAGTCATTTTCAGTTGAAAGCAGTGGTCCGTGTGACATTCTAGAAGGCATCCCTTCTTGTGTTGTCATACCTGAGGGAGACAAAGAAAACAAGACAATGACATGTGTGAGCCTTTGTAATTCATATCTTTTTCTTTCTTGTTTTTTTGCTTGTTGGTTTGTTTTTAATCATTGCCTCAAAACATATGTGCTTTCTAGAAAATCTATCCTCAACAGTGCCTTCCATTTTTATTATCTAAGTCGATTTTGATCCCTGGAGTATGACTACTGTTCATGACTGATATTGGATGGCTAAATATTATTTGGAGTTTGGATTCTATGTGCTCTGGAACAGCATTTTAATATCATCACTAGACGACTGTTCTAAATGTTGCTACTGAGGAAGTTTTAATTGTCCTGAGGGAACTGGAAACTGGTTCCTTTCTTAGACAGAATACGTAATGAAAGCATAGGTTTTCATAAAATGTATTTTAGTTTTCTATATAATATACTTACAGAGTACAGAATTAAGGTCCTTATAATCAAGACTAAATCATATGAATTTATACATTCTGTACTATTTTTTTTGAACACTTTTACTCAATTCAGAAAGTAATTTGTTCAAACATGGTAGTTCTCACTTGGAATGAAATAATAACATTTTTCTCTCCTTGGTCTGCTTCCCTTTGAATCTAACTCAGTTAGATAATATGAAGTTTGGGTTTTAACTGACCAAAAGAAGCTACTGAAGAAATGAATTCTTTGAAATTTTGTCTTTACTGTTATATATGTATATATATATATGTGTGTGTATATATGTATATAAATCTTTATATGTAAAATATACACACATATATGTATATATTATACATATAAAGATTTATTTATTTATTTGAGAGAAAGAGAATGAGAGAGAGAGCACAAGACAGGGGAGGGTCAGAGGGAGAAGCAGAATCCCTGCTGAGCATGGAGCCTGATATGGGACTCAGTCCCGAAACTCCAGGATCATGACTTGAGCCAAAGGCAGTCGCTTAACCGACTGAGCCACCCAGGTGGCCCTCTTTACTGTTTTCTGTATAAAGCACAGTATACGCATATTTGAAAATGCACACAATATGTGTGTCACTTATATGTTAAACATAATAATACATTCAAATTTGTGTATAGATAAAATACACTTCTTAAATTGGGTTCAGATTTCCATTCTTTACTTACTAAATATTTACTGAATAACTAAGAACATACATACCATGAAATAGCTTCACGATAAAGCTGTTTGTTTTAGCTTTGCTTTTAATTAGAACCACGAGCCAAACAGACATGCCTTCTGGTGAGAAGTGCATATTTTGGTGATTCAAACACATTCATTTTCTGCTAACTTTCACAAAAGCAGAAAAGTTTGCACACACAAATCAACATTGGTAGGAACATCAAAGTGTAAAATGAAGTACTATTTATTACCTGGCTAATTTTTCTTCACTATTCTAAATAATAGCAAGTATACAATTTGAAGCATGACATAGATATCCTAAATATTTTATAAATTGAATTGTATTTTATTTTATTTATTTATTTATTTATTTGAATCGTATTTTAAATGAACTAAGGTATTTTACTACAGGAGGAATTACTTAACACATCCTTCTGAAATGTGAATAATTGCTCCATACCGTATTTTGGTTTTTTCAAAACTTTAGTCATTTATATACCAGCTTCATCATTTTTGTTACATTCATATAATGTTTATATGAACACTTACTTAATATTGTTTCTAATAGCTTCATCATTTCTGGTATATTCATATAATGTTTATACCATTTATTTAATATTATTTCTGTAATGTCTCTCACTTTTTAAATTAAATACAATTTCACTACTGTACTATTAGTATCACTTGCTATAAATGGAAATAATTCAGAAATATAAAAATATAACCATTAAAATCCTGTACTATCACCTAAATAACATACCACTGGTGACGGATAAATGACATGTTGGAAAACACTGTCCTATGCGATTGTAAGTTCAGATTTTTATAAATTTAATTCTCTTAAAATAAAACATAGTTTAGATGTATATTCATCTCAGTGAGGCAGAAGTTATTTCTGGTTTGTGCATTCTTGTTTCCCCAGTACTTAGTACTTGGCATGTAATAGGCATTCAATAAAAATTGAATGGCAAATTAATGAGTAATACATATATTTATTTGCATATCCATCCTCTAAAATACTACTTAGTGGTAATAAATAATAACACAAATAGGAAATGAAAATACATCTTTCAAAAAAGGAAAATACATTTTGTCCACCATATGTTTGTATCTCCAGTCTTTAGAACACGAAGTAATATAATACATAGTATTCTTATTAAACTTTAGCAAGCATATTTGTAGCTCAGGGAAGGGTACTGCAATGTAGGAGAGAGAAGTGGGCCCAAGACAGTAAGGAGTGGGTCTAGCAATTGCAAAGAGTGAGGATAGAAAGTAAGTGAGGGGTAAAAATTGAAATGTGTATCTATGTCATGAGATCCAAGCTAACCCCACAACTGTGTTCAGGCAGTAAAAAAGGACTAAATTAAAGGCTAAATATATATGCGAAAGCTGTTTCAGTGGAGAAGGCTCTGTTCCATTAATGGTTACTTGCAAATCACCAACACTAATGACCAGATTCTTCTAAAATGAGATACTCTACAACATCCCCCTCATGGCCTTTCTTCCAATAAACTCATTTCTAAAGCTGAAATCCCAACCTGTTTTCTTTTGTTCATGTACTTAAGAAATGACATAATCAATTTTCTGCATCATTTGGGTTAGAAGAAAAGACCGTATTAAGCTGAAATGAACATAGCGTTTTAGCCCCATTTATAATCAGAGATTCATCGGTTAGGGAGGTTCCTGAAATACAAATAGGCTGTTTCAGAAAGCCTAGGAGACCTCGATAAATGGCAGCAATCCACATCAGCTGTTTCTCAAGCAGTCAGAGGTTAGCTGATTTGACCACTAACAATTATTTTGACAGTAGGAATTACTGACAGTAGGAACTAACTCCTCAGAAGAGGAACTACAGAGGCAAAAGACTTCTTATTTCAGAAACGTTAAAATTTTGCAATATATAATATGCAAATTTTGCAGTATATATATATACTGGCCTATCACCTAATCTCAGAGAATGGTTTGCACCTTGTTTTAGTGAAGGGACTCTGGGCTTGTCAAGAAGTAAATGAATGATGGCTTATTTCTCTTTTAAAAAAGAACAAAACACAACAGTGTATTTATTCATTTATTCAAAAATTTGCCTCTTTCAAAATTGAATAGGAAAAAGAGAAATTTAAAAAAGAAAATTAAAGGAGTATATACTTCCAAGAATTTGGAGTTAAAATGAGACGGAAGTAGGCAGGAAGTAGATTCTGTGGAGCTGAAAAGGACTGTTGTCAGCTGAGAGAGGACTCTAAAAAGCAGGCCTTCCCTTCAGCACGAGGGACACTGTCATGCCTGGTCACTGCAGCAGGCACTGCAATGCAGGTGTGAGAAGTGTATAAGAAAGGGCTACGCCATGTTGGCGAATGGAACCAGTCATGGCAATGACTGTCAAGATGGAAGTAGGGTTCATGCGGATATTTCTGGAAGCCACAATGATGTGTGCTGCCTTCGTATCATTTACTAAGGTCTGAGTCAGTCAGAGCAACCAGAAGAAGGGGACTCTCTGTAAGGCAACTCCAGGAATTGCTTTTTCCTCTATGAGCAAAAGAAGAGACTTCGATTGATGTTGGATGTTCTCATCATTAACAGACCGAATGAATAAACCCATTGTATCAGATAAGATTTTTAAAGGGCGATATGCAAAAATCTGACCCAAAAAATAGAAAAAAGGCTAATATTATTTGGGAGTAATAATAAGCTGTTGGAGGAAATATACGAGACTGAAGATACATAGCTCTTTGTTTAGACAGTTTTCCTGGTTTTAACCTATGTCAGCTTCTATGAAGGAACACACACCTGAAAGTCAGGCAACCGTGAACTTTTAGGTGACTTTGTTAAATTCCACTATTCTCTTTTGCCTCGTTCTTCTTCTATATGTTTAATATGCTGTCTACCTGGCAAGATTTTTTTTGATTGTTTAATGAGGTAATACATGTGAAACCCATTAAAAAGTGACATAAATGGTATGTATTCTTGAAGGCACGAAGCACGTTGCTACTAGAGATGAATGCGATTTTAGTTAGAGTGGGTAGGTTATGTTTATAGTAATAAAAGACCCTAAAATCTCAGTGACTTCAGGAAAAAGCATGATTTCTTGCTCATATTCCATGTCCATTCCAACTAGGGGAGGACTATGCCCCACATCACCCTCACTCAGGGACTCAGACTGATCGTTAGAGCCCCTGGACCCTGCGGGTCATTGTGATGGGAAAGGGTGTATGTGAATCAGAGGCTGTATGTTAAAATAACACATGCCACTTCCTAATTGGCTTCCTGCCTCCACATGGCAATCCTAGCTTGTGTCCAGAAGAATAGCTGGAAATATATGGTGAGCAGCACTAATGACCCTCATGGATCATTTCTTTTCATTTTATCCATTTTGGATGACTTCTGCAACAGAGAAACCCTCTAGCTATTTCTCCTGTTACTAATGCCACTACCTTCTTTCTGTATAGCTTTTGACAACCACATAGATTTTCTTGAGTTTTTTGCTTCCTCAGTTTTAAGGATTTGCTGGCACTAAAACACCTAGTAGCTGTCTAGAAGAATACTTTAGTTTTGGGCAGAGAAAAGCAGCAATTGTATAACCTCCCCTTTTTGTTTTCTTTGCCAAACAGACATTGACGAGTGCTCTGATGGCTTTGTTCAGTGTGACAGTCGTGCCAACTGCATTAACTTGCCTGGATGGTACCACTGTGAGTGCAGAGACGGCTACCATGACAATGGGATGTTTTCACCAAGTGGAGAATCTTGTGAAGGTCAGTACAAAGAGAAGAACTAGAGTTTAAGAACACCTTTTGAGCGTGAAGTATATGCGGTAAGGTGTAAATAGTAGACATTGGTCTAATGTTTAAGTTACTGGTGATTTTTGCTGTGTGTTAGTTCAGTGATGATTGGGAACATGTGACAATTGAACTTTGCTTGCTAATTATGGTAATTAATTGACTGTTAGATATTTAGAATTTGTGACACTAAACTTCTTTCTGGATATGTGCAACTGTTAAAGGGTGTTTTTAGAATGGATAAGCCCATAGTATCAGATAAGATTTTTAAACAGCAGGAGACAAAAAACGGACCCAAAAAGAGCTAGAAAAAATAGATGAGGCAAGCGAGATAGAAGGAAAATAGAGGGAGATTAAGTATGATAATGATATGCCTAAGGATAATATTCACGGTGCACACGACTCTGGGCTATTACTAACCTATCACTTGGCTTGCAAAGTAAGGGCTGTTTAGGGAATGTTGAATGTTGGACATAGAAGATACGATCCCTGCTTCAGAGATTTCAATCTCATAGGAGTAGAAAACTCAATCAGGTCATATTTAATTACTTAACATTAATTTTGAATTCTCTTCAGTGAACTGACAAACAGACCTGCCCCTCTATATCCCCTATTACAAGGCTTGATTTTTAGAAAGCAGGCAGGCTGTACAAAGTCTCATGAGTAATTGCCAGGGAAACCACCCATACTGAAAGAATTGCCCTCAGAAGTTTGGCACAGGAATGAAACACAGAGCAAAACTCGAGAAGTTATAATTTTCTCCGTTTGTATTTACACCTTCGTACATTAACAACCTGAGAGAATAATGTGACTAAAGCGACACAGCAGTGAAAGCCTTGGAGAATCCAACTTAGCAGTACATGACACCTAAATGATAAGGTGTCTTTTCTTTTTGGACCTCCAAGCGTTTTCACACAGAGAAAAGTGAAGCGGCCTTGGGTGATAGAGGTTTCCAGTGAGCGTTGCACATTACTTGCAGCTGCTGAGCTTTGAGCCTTAAGTAGAGGGTTCATCTGAATTTTTTGCATAGGAATGGGAATGCTGTTGCCTTACCAGGAGCAAAAACCCAGCATTTGCAAATAACCGCTTAACTGTGGTCTGAGGGCTTTGTCTTGCCCTCTAGAACACCCTGGAGAGAATGTGGGCCTCTAGAGAATGCCTGGGAATTATGGATTGCAAATCAAGAGGCAGGTCAAACAGTGTGATTTTGCACTTCCTTGATAAACTACTTTTTTTTTTCATAGGGAAGAAGTCTACTTGTGTTTTGTTTAAAAGTGCTACTTTTTTGTTAAGATTGTCTTTTACTTTAAGTTAGACACACAAAGAATGAATATAAGCTGATTATAAATAATTCAAGTCACACAAAAATACCAAGATTAAAGCTGAAAATGCATCTTAATTTCATCCCTCCCCTTCCTCATCGGTCATACTTCCCCAGGGGAACCTTCTCTTGCACACCCCTTCCATGCACTGGAATGTGAAGAGAAAAAATATACCTTTTCTGACTGTCTCACTTTACATTTGTAGTGACACTCACTGTCTTTGAAATTTAGGACTGCAAATCTCAAGAGGGCTGTATTAGTTATCTGTTGATGCATAATGAATTACCCCCACAACTTAGCAGCTAAAAACAACAAAAATTATCTTATAGTTTCTGTGGGTAAGGAATCTGTGGACAACTTAGCTGGAAGTTTCTGGGATCACAGCTTCTCATGAGGCTGCGGTCAAGTTGGGGGGAGCGGGACTCTGCTTCCAAGATCGTCATGTGCGATCGCATGGCAGAGAATGGCAGGCCTGGTTTCCTTAACACAGGAACCACTCCACAGGGCAGCCTCAAGACAAGGGAGCTGGCTTCCCCTAGAGCAAGAAATCCAAGCAGAGCAATGCTCACGGTCTTTTTATAACTTAATCACAGATGTGCCATTTCATCTGTTCCTTATATTCTGCTTGTTAGAAGTGAGTCAGTAGGTCCAGCCAGCCCACATTCAAGGGGAGATTACACCACAGCATGGATAGTAAACAGTGAGGCTCGCTGGGGACTAGCTTATAGGCTCCCTCCTGCAAGGGCCATCGGCTTTGCCTAGCATTCCAATTATATTCCCTTCATTACTTTCTCCTGTAATTCTCCCATACAGCCATTTCATACCTTCTCTAATCTCCTCAAATCCTAGGTACCACTTCCTTTCTCTTCATTCTCTGTTGAAGGCCCCGCTCCTTATTTAACAAAGAAAACAGGAGCACCAGGAGCTATATTAGCTTACTCTGATTTTTTATATCTGTATCTGCTGCTTTCCCTTCCCTCCTGTTTCACTGGGCTAAGTTTCTTTTCTTCCATCAAAAATTAAACCCTCCATAGTACCTTACGTCTCATCCCTTCATACCTGTTTGAGGTCTTTGCCTTTGTACTATCCAGTTTCTCTTCCACGTGGTAGATACTCTTTTTCTGCTGCATCATTCTCATCAGCATACAAACAGCCTGGAGTAGCACCCATCTTTAAAACATAAAAAACAGGGCCCCTGGGTGGTTCAGTGGGTTAAAGCCTCTGTCTTCGGCTCAGGTCATGATCTCAGGGTCCTGAGATGGAGGCCCCGCATCGGGCTCTCTGCTCAGTGGGGAGCCTGCTTCCTCCTCTCTCTCTACCTGCCTCTCTGCCTACCTGTGATCTTGCTTTCTGTCAAATAAATAAATAAAATCTTTAAAAAAATTAAAAATAAAAAAAGCAAAAAGTTTTAAAAAAAAGTAACTTCCCTTGATATCACCTGATTGTCCAAACATTTTTTCCATTTTTCTGCTCCCTTTAGAACAGAACTCTTCGAAAGGATCTTTCATATTTGTTATCTCCATTCTCTTGCTTCTAACGATACTTTAATCTCACTTCCCCACTGAATGCTCTTCTTTCAAGATTACTAATAATTTCCATCTTGCCAAATCCACCACTCATTCACTGTCTCTTTGCTTGACAACCCAAGCATTTGAACCAGTCGATCTTTTCTTCCTGTCAGAACAACTTTCTTCACTTGGCTCCGGGAACGACACTCTTTCCTGTTTTTCTCTTACCCTATATGTCTCTCCTTTCCCTCTCTAGAGGACTACATGTTCAAGCACCATAGGGTGGTTGGCAATCTTCTCTATCCATTCTCAAACTAAATCAGCCAGTTCCATAGTTTAAAATGGTACCCATATATTGCTACTTCAAACTTTTTCCCTAGATGTAGATTCATGTATCTCGATGCCTACTGGGTGTCTAACTTGGATTTCTGAAAGACATCTCAGACTTAATGACTAAAATACAAAAACTCTTAATCTACTCTGTCATTCCTATGGATCCTAAAACATAGTTGCCCAGATCAACATTTTGGAGTCACTGTTTCTTTCTTTTCTTTGTACTTAATACCCAGTATATCAACAAATCTCATAATATTGATTTTCAAAATATATTCCTAGTCTTACCACTTTTCACCATGTCTATTGTTACCATGTTGGTCTAAGCCATCATTATCTTTTGTCTGTACTAGTGTCGCTTTCTCCAAACTGGTCTCCCTACTTCCTCCCTTGACTCCCTTAGAGGCTTTTCTCTATAACACTCAGAATGATTTTGTAAAATCAGAAGTAAGAGCATGCTTCAATGCTGTTCTAATACCTGGAGCCTTTCCATCTCTCTTCAGAGTAAAATCCAAACCCAACACTGGTTTATAAGAGTCTATATGATATGAAACTTGGCATTCTTGCCATTTCACAAAAACACCAGACTTATTCCTTTCTCATATGCTCTTCATTTTGTTTGGAATGTCTTTCCCCAGATCTTTGCATTTTTCTTTCATATGAATCAGATTTCCTCCAAAATGGCTTCTTCTGACTCCAAACTTAAAACAACATACTTCTGACATTCTTCATTTACCTTGCTTCATTTTTTTTCATAGAAATTATAAGTTCTCCTGAAATGATTGCATATATTATTTGTTTACTTGCTTACTAATCTTCTATAGAAACTTCTATATGACTTCTTTTTTTTTTAAAGATATTATTTATTTGACAGAGATAAACACAGCCAGAGAGGGAACACAAGTAGGGGGAGTGAGAGAGGGAGAAGCAGGCTTCCCGCCGAACAGGGAGCCTGATGTGGGACTCGATCGCAGGTCTCCAGGATCATGACCTGAGCCGAAGGCAGTGGCTTAACCAACTGAGCCACCAGGCATCCTCTATATGACTTCTAAGAGACTGCTAATAGGTTTTTGGTGCTTGTCAAGCCTAGGATAGTTCTTTTCACATCGTAGATAATATACTGATTTGTCCAATAAAAAAGACGAGACAGATAAAAATTGAGATAGATAGATACACAAATATACATAATATTTAACCAGCAGTACATTAGGAACATAACCTCTGTTAGAAGTAGATACAGTCCTATGTTAGAACTAAAAATGTAAAATAGTGATCAGAATAATCACAGAATAACAAAGCATACTTAGTGCACTTATGAGTGTTCAGAAAGTAACAAGGAAAACTAAACTAGGCATTAAAATAACATGTGATAAAAATGAAGATGGGGAAGTAAAGGATTGTATGAGATGTTTATGCAAAACATACTTTTCAAGGAAATTCTTTAGACACAGAAACAGTGGGAAATCTTTTTTTTTAAATACAGCTCTGGAAAGATGGTTCTACTCTTATCTTCCAATAGATGATTATCAGAAAAACCTACAACTTTTTCAGAAGACAATGTGCTCTGAAGGATTCCTTAAGGAAAAAAAGAAAGCCAATGTTATTTTAAAAAAGGCTAAAATGCTTCTTCCAGAAAACTATCCATTTGCTACAATTTCAGTGATTTATAGAATTGTAATATTAGTATTTAGAAGTATATAGTTTTAATAGTACAATTATATCTGAGCAGGTGCCATTTTTCTGTTGCTAAAGAAAAGGCATTTCAAAGTGGGCAGAGTCAAAGCAGTAGGTTCACAATTACTCTGAAGGCATACATAAATATATTTGAAGACATGAATAAATAACTGTGTACTATTTACTACTTTTCAGGCTGCAGTTGAATAATCTACAACATACATGTTTGTAAGCTGTGTTCACACAAATTATATGCTGTTTTGCTCATCCATTTATCCCAGAGGTATAGATATTTAATTCCCAGATAATGTGCCTGAGTACCATTTCCCTTTTCCATGTCATCATTTCTACTCTGCCTGAAAATATGTCTCTCCCTGAGAATAAAGCCCAGTATTTTTTTCACTTAAGGGTATTTTATTTACATGACCTCTTTCACCCCTCCCCCATTGCTTTAATTTCTGGATTACTTTTAAGCTTCAGGAGGCTTTTGAACTTCTAAGACCAAATCATCATCATCATCATCATCATCATCATCATCATCATCATGTTTATAGGATAACCTCATTTGAGTATTATGTTCAAGACAAATATTGTAAATTCTTAACCTAAATCAAGAAAAAGGACAAAAATGAAATGAATCTAACTCACTTCAACAAGTAGTTACTCAGTCTATGCACAAGTACCTTCAGGTACTTGCCTGGCATCTGCTGCACAGAAACATAAAAGAGGTGTGGTCACTGCTCTCAGCTTGTGGAAGAGAGAAAATACGTACCACAACTGTCATACAAGATAGCGTGTAGTGACTTTCTTAATAGAGGAGAAAGCTACAAGGCTGCAAATAATAAATACTTGAGAAAAATATAAAGTTAGAGCTGTTAGGAAACAGAAGAAATCATTTCTTGTTTGAGAACAAGAAAGACTTGAGTGTCTAGCATTTGTATGAGGACTTCAAGTGTGATGTGATTATTGGCAAGTTGAGAAAGGGAAAGAGAGATAAACAAAAGAAGTAGCTTTAAATGCCTCTCTATAGAAGTTTGAACTTGACTCCAAAGGACTGTTTTTGAGAAAGGAAATGATGAAAATATATCTTCACCAAATCCATATTTGGGCCCAGTTCTATTTTCTGAACTCCAGACCCATATATCCAACTATTTGCTGGACAGCTCTACTTGGAAGCCAGAAGAAAGTGTAATTCAACATGTCCTAAACCAACTCATGCCTTTCTGCATCCTGCCACCCCCCTTTCACTCCACAGTGAAATCTTGCTCTTCTTTCTCTAAATGGCATCAGCCCAAATTTCCAAACCAGAAATCTAAACATCATTCAGGACCACTTCCTCTTCCTAATATTTGAAGCTAACAAATCACTAAGTTGTTTTATTTATTTGTTTGTTCACTTGTTTCTTATTTTGAAAGATTCTCTCCCAGTTGTTTCTTTCTTTTCATCTCTCCACAGCTAACTGTCAGTTCAGCACTGTGCTTAAGAGCACAGACTTAAGCCTGACTGCTTGGATTCTCACTTGGGCTCTATACCTTACTAAACCTTGGGAAAGTTATGCAACACTTCTTTGCTTCAACTTTCTGATCTATATAATGGGAAGAATCACTGTATCCTTCACTTGTTGTGAGGATTAAACGAATCATTATGAAAACACTTAGAATCTGGCACATACCAACCAGTGGTGTTTGCTTTTATTACATGAGCATTGCTTGTCTGGACTACTGAAACAGCCTATTAATTGACCTCCTGGCTGTAAATTCTAATTCACTGAAATTCTTTTTCCAAAATGAAGCAAAAAGAATCTTTCTAAAAGAAATATGATTATGATACTTTACAGTTTCCTAAAATGACATTTTCTGTCTTTATGATGAAGTTCACATTTCTTTCTTTTCTTTCTTTCTTTCTTTCTTTCTTTCTTTCTTTCTTTCTTTCTTTCTTTCTTTCTTTCTTTCTTTCAGATTTATTTACTTGAGAGAGAGGGAGATGCAGGGGAGGAGCAGAGGGCAAGGGAGAGAGAAACTCAAGCAGACTCCACACTGAGTGTGGAGCCCAATGCGAGGCTCAGTCTCATGACCTGTAAGATCCTGACTTGAGACAAAACCAAGAGTCAAATGTTTAACTGACTGTTCCACCCGGGTGCCCCTAAAGTTCAGAGTTCTTAACATGACCTTTACTTGGGCCCTGAGTACCCCTTCAGCTTACTGTCTAACTATTCTGTTCCTCCTGGACATTCAACTCATTCCCTCTAACACATCTTGCTGACTCTAAACTTTGGGCTTTCCAGTACACCCATACCTCTGCCTAGATCACTCTTTACCTCCTCTTGGCCAAATCTTATTCACAGTTTAATTGCCAATAGAATGTATCTGTGGGCAGGAGAAAGATCCAGAAAGAGCTAACGATGTGATAGGAGGCAAGTAAAGAAAATTTATTAGGGAGGGAGAATGAACTGTATCAAATGCTGCTGTTAGGTCAAGTTAGATCCAAAATGAAACTTGGCCATTGGATTTAGCAACATTATTTCTTCAGTAATTCACTAAAGGAGTTATCAGTATTTTTAAAGTTGGAATTTTTATATGTCATAGTAGGTTTTTCAAAGCAGAATATATACCTCTTGTGTATATTTAATTTAGGAATTTACATTATAATAAAACAATGAATTCCAAAACTCTGTACTACCATTCAATTGAGAATAATCTCTGCATTGGAAAACCAGTGTAGATAACAAGCAGGGGGGCAAGGGAGGGGTGAATTCAAATTAATGCAACTCCTATTGTATAGCAAAAAGTAATCATTGGTTCATAATGATTTTCCACCTACACATTTCTCCAGGTATGACAAGTACATATCAACTAATGTTATAAGTAACTTATACTCTAATTCTTCATTGTAAACGTATTTTTTTCAGAGCATATGTTCTTTTTGGGGCTGGACACCTCTTCTTTGTCTTCTGCAGCAAATCTAAGGATTATCTCTGCCTTTAGGGGGAAAAATGCATTATCTGACAGCAGAGCTTTTATTTTAAATATCAAGCAAAATGATTGTAAAAATCCAGTCATTGCCATTAATGGAATAGTATTCGTGTAGTGGATATTTAAAGGGTTATATAGTAAGATATATGTGTACAGTTTGTTGTCAAAGAGACCAAATAACTATGGTTAATGTTTTTCCTGTGTATTCCAGTTCCTAATTATAAGAATATTTAATAAGAAATAAAGATCAAGTCATCAAATATACTTTATGATTCTGAATAGAGAAAATATAGAGCTATTTTATAAAGTTTTATAGAATTTTACTTCTTGTTCTTCTCTCTCTAAGTAGCATCAGTCAAATTTCCCTGATCTGAAAAAAATATACCTATATAATGGTTATATATATATATGTATATATACTTCATATCTATATATCAGTGTACTTTTTAAAAACATGAAATATATCCTCATGCTGGCTAACAGTTCTGCTTTTGATCATACTTTATAATTATAAACCATATTATCCTTGACAAATTAGGCTATAATAATGTGTTCACTATAGTTTAACAAAAATCTTTTCAGCCATTGTCTCAATTCATTGGTTTTGTTGAGGTGGAATTAATCAAAATGAAGGCAGATAGAAAGAAATATATCATGTGGCTTATTTTGAGAAATGCATATATGACGGAACTTATTAAGAACTTAAATATGGCTAAAATATAACCTTGACTAGGCCCCATCTTTAATAATGTTGAAACCAAACCATTTAAGACAGGTATCCACTAAAGTCTATCTTAAAATTTTTCTAAGGAAACCCATGTACAGTTCCCCTGGTTAAAAGCTATCCATTTCATCTTCTCTCTAACTCACTTCTTCTGCTGTGATTTAATTCTTTCTTTCTTGACCTTTACTCAGGAGGAAACAGATAACGTAGGAAATAACTGCTTACTGCCACTCATACAGTATCCCTGAAATGTATTTTGGCTTGTGACCTTTAAATTATGGGGATAAATAAAGTGAATCACATCTCTTCTTATGGACTTGATCTGTGGGTCAAGATATGTTTGCTTTTCATCTGTATGAAAATGCTTTAGGCCGTGATTGCCATTGGAATCGTTGAGGTCAGATGAGGAATGGGCTGTTGCCAGTTGAGTGAGGCAGGAGCCAAAACGATCATCTGACATGGAAAACTTAAGAAGTGGAAGCTGATTTGTGAGAGAGATGGTAATTGCTGGGGGTCGCGTGCCCTCTGTGGGTGGGAGGCAGCGTGTGAGGACAGTCCGAAATGCCTGACTGTATGGGAAGAACGCCCTCACCTTGTCCAAACCCTAGGAGAGGCTTACATGAGGGTGACAGATGAGTGCTTGAAGCTCAATAAAATGCCTTGGACGCCCCATGCCATTTCATCTCCCACTAAGAAAGAATTTGGGGTAAGCACCATTTTAAATTTGAGAATGGTTTTCCCAATAAAAACTCAGGCCCTTTTAGGATTTTAGCTCCTACTGCTTTTTTTTGATAACTTGAGTTCTAGTCTTACTTTCAAAAAAATAAAGGTATTCCATAAAGCCTGATGGTATTTTTTTTACCAAGTTCATGAAATGTTTTATTTTTTTTACTTTAAATTTATTTTATTTTTTCAGTGTTCCAAGATTCATTGCCCATGTCCCACACCCATGCAATAGGTGCCCTCAGTAAGCCTGATGGTATTTACAGAGATATAAAAGTTGAGAATCTAACGGAGGTTGTCTGGTGTTTGAAGTCAAGCATGATAAAGTTTTCCTGTGAAATCCCTAGATCATTAACATTGCCTTAGTCAGCATTTAATAGGAAATGCATGCCAGTAAGATGAAAATTAATTTACAGTTGAATGCTTTGTGTTAGAGACTACTTGCCTGATTGCAGTTGTTTGAAATCAAGCATATTCTAAGCACATTGCCTACTGCCTTTTCTTGGCTGTAGATATCGATGAGTGTGGGACCGGGAGGCATAGCTGTGCCAATGATACCATTTGCTTTAACTTGGATGGTGGCTACGATTGCCGATGTCCTCATGGAAAGAACTGCACAGGGGACTGCATCCATGATGGAAAAATTAAGCACAATGGTCAGATTTGGGTGTTGGAAAATGACCGGTGCTCTGTGTGTTCATGTCAGGTCGGTATACATAAAACACTTTAATCAATTTTATTGGCATGTAATTTGCATATGTTTAAAATGTACTGCTTGATGAGCTTAGACAAATGCATGCATCTACTTAACCACTATCACACTTAGCACAAAAGGACATTTTCATCTGCTCGTAATGTTGTCTCTGTCCTTTCTTAGTCCCATGCCATCAGTCTGCTGGAAACACTGGTTTGGGTCACTGTAAGTTAGATTTATATTTTCTAGAGTCTTCTATATTAGGTAGTACATATAGTACATACCTTTTGTTGTCTAGCTTCTTTCTCCCAGCATTATGTTTTTGTTTTTTATTTTTGGTTTTTTTTTTTTAAGATTTTATTAATTTATATGACAGAGAGAAACACAGCAAGAGAGGGAACACAAGCAGGAGGAGCAGGAGAGGGAGGAGCAGGCTTCTGGCTGAGCAGGGAGCCCGATGTGGGGCTCAAACCCGGGACTCTGGGATCATGACCTGAGCTGAAGGCAGACGCTTAATGACTGAGCCACCCAGGCGCCCCCCAGCATTACATTTTTGATATGCGTTTATATTAATTACATATATCAATAACCCATTCCTTGTTATTGCTGAATAGTATTCAGTCCTATGGAAATGCTATAATGTGTTTATCTGCACATATTGATAAAACTTTGTTGCTAACTATGCTAGTGCTTCCATAGTAACAATATCATACTTGAGTGAATACATAAATGAAGCCAGAATAGACATACTTCTGCCTATGAGTGAAAATAATCTATTTAGATTGTGTTTCAGTTTTAAAGGGATATTCCACTTTATTTACCCAGTCTGTAAGAGAGACCTAAATTATAGTTAGATAAATAACACTCTGTATGAGGGACTCAATTATTACGAAAGAAATTGGTCACAGTTTGTACACAAATTTAAGGTCTAATTTATTCCATAAATTTAACAATAGGTAAAGCTTGTTGACTGACTACTAAATACAAATACACATGCCCTAACACAAAATAAAATTTAGCTAGTATTCGAATTACTACACTAATAAACAAGTACACGTATATTTACATATACATTACCCACATTTGTATACACATAAGGACTATGTATTGGTTATTTCATACAGGTCATTTCTAAAAATTTGCTGGTCAAGCAGGGTTTGGAAAGGAAATTGGAAGTTTTCCAGCTTGGTTAATTTCTGTGTGTTAGCTACAAAATGTAACTTTAAATCTCTTACATTGAGAAATGGAGGCTTTTGGTAACTGCTTTCTTCTTTCTCATCCAGAATGGATTCGTAATGTGTCGTCGGATGGTCTGTGACTGTGAGAATCCCACAGTTGATCTTTTTTGCTGCCCTGAATGCGACCCAAGGCTTAGCAGTCAGTGTCTCCACCAGAATGGGGAAACCTTATACAATAGTGGTGACACCTGGGTGCAGAATTGCCAGCAGTGCCGCTGCTTGGTAAGTTTAGCGACAGAAAGTGCACGGAGAGGGTGCAGGCCCCGAATCTAACAAGGGAGACAGTCCGCCCTCCCACATCCACCAGTTCTCAGCACCTACCTAGCCATAGAACTGGCAGTAATAAAAAGTGAGCCTGGTTAGGATGACAAGAAGGCCGGCATGCAGTCAGGACCCATGAAGGCATGCCCTGGAGGAACTCTTCGATGGTCTGTCATGCATGTCTTTCCAGAGCTCGGAAGAAGGCTCTCCTAGCTTCCCCAATCCCATTCAGCTTAGGTTTACTTACAGACCATTATAAGCAGAATAGTGGCATTCATGAAAAATGTCATTTTTTTTGTCCAAATAGAACTTCTGTTAATCCATTTCTATCAGTCATGCTCAGACTTAAAAAAACAACAACAAAAACAAAACAAAAAAAACATACACTCTCTTTTTCCTTCTAAGTATTTTTACCATCTGTGTGCTATTTTATTGGGCACCCTGTTTTACACATAATACGAATTTATAACAAATACTTATTAGAATAGTAGAGTTGAATGTATATATTTACAAAACTTCTACTGGAAACAATAGGAAAAAAGAAAATAGAATTGATCAGGAAAACACCAGTTTTTTTCATTTGACCAAACTTCTTGTTTCGAGTACTGTAAATGAAAAGGAAAATTGGTCTATGTGCCTTTATAGAAGAAAGTTTCACAGATGCTACTTTAAAGTCATGGCTAGTTTCCTTTCTATTTGTGTGAGGATATTTTTAAGGCAATGCTTTTTTGTTGCTTCCTTTTTATACTTTAAACCCAAAAATCAATTTTAAGAACAAGGTCAGCTTCTGGGCCTGAAGGCTGCTTTCATCTCAAAGACCAAAGACCATGAGATTCAGAATTATGAAGAAAATGGGAAACGGGTGGGAGCTAAATTTTAAAAAGATCCAAATCATACAATTTTCCCATGTGGAATAAAGAAACCTGAAATCAGTTCCTAGTTGTTTTTTCCTCCAAAATCCCTAACCCGAGAAACATATAAATGAACAAAGAAATCCTGTCAAATTCTCTTCCTATTTCAGTTGATTTTCCTGTAAATGGACCAAACTTTCCTTATACAGACAGCAATAAATGAGAAGGGGAGCAAGGAGAACAAAAGAATGAAAAAAAGCACCTAATATGAAAAAATTTAAGTAAAACCTTCTTGCATAGTATATAATTCTTCTCTGTCAGGGAAAAGATATGAGAAAGCAAATTTGATTGTTTTAAGGGAAAGAGTTTTGCTTTTGTTCATTGTTATTCTTGTTTAATCTTTGAAATCCAGCTGCAGTATAAAACCTCAGCACTTTGATAGGACTTTTGTAGATTTCCTTGCAAGATTCATGGCTTTGAAGATGTGAGTATAAATATCCATCATATAAACTGAGTATTCAGTAAACACTGTGCTCCCCCGCTTCCACCCTCCACATCCTCCCTTTCTCTCTCCCTGCCCTGGCACATCTGCTTTCCTTACAGCAAGGGGAAGTTGACTGTTGGCCTCTGCCTTGCCCAGAGGTGGAATGTGAATTCAGTGTCCTCCCAGAGAATGAGTGCTGCCGGCGCTGTGTCACTGACCCTTGCCAGGCCGATACCATTCGTAATGACATCACCAAAACTTGCCTGGATGAGATGAATGTGGTTCGCTTCACCGGGTCCTCCTGGATCAAACATGGCACCGAGTGTACTCTCTGCCAGTGCAAGGTAAAGCCTGTTAAATTCAAGTAGGGAGCACTTGGCCAGCTGCACCCAGGGCTCATCGATATTAATGTGCTTAACCTGGCCAATGGGAAGCATTTTTTTTTTCATGTTTATTGTTGAAACCGAGGTGGAAGGAGGGCCACTCAGCTTTATTAGTGTCAAGGCTAACTGCCCTATGCATCCTCAGAGATATTCAGAGAGAAGGAAATGCATGACCAGAAACCAGAATGATCAGTTATTTGTGTCACCAGAACAGAAAGAACCAACTTAAATTGCCCTAAATATCTAACTGTACACATCTTTTTAAAAAAATCTACAACACAAACTGCATGTTTCTTCTTTCATGATGGAAGACAGTATTATTTTATTGATTTTTATCTAGTCCTTTTATGAGGTCTGTAAGATATATCGAACAAGTAAATATATTACATTTTCCAAAGTGAAAATCAATATGAGAAAAATGGGCATATTTCTTGGTTTGTTGTGGTCAGTTACATTGGGTTGAAAAATTTAAGATCTGTTGTTTATTGTATTCCTACAGTTGGAGAAAAATCATTATAAAGATTTTTCTTCTTGTTCTCATAGGAAAATAGAGCATGTGCCTTTTAATTCAATAAGAACAAAAATACAGATAATGTAGGTAGCATATAGAGTTCATAGGTACTGGCAAAGTTGAATGCATTTTACTTGATTATTGTTCCTACAAATGTTGATTCAGTGGTCACTGTATTTCATAGTCATAATTTTTTTTTTAAGATTTTATTTATTTGACAGAGAGAAACACAGCCAGAGAGGGAACACAAGCAGGGGGAATGAGAGAGGGAGAAGCAGGCCTCCCGACGAGCAGGGAACCCGATGTGGGACTCGATCCCCGGTCTCCAGAATCATGACCTGAGCCAAAGGCAGTCGCTTAACCAACTGAGCCATCCAGGCGCCCCAAAGTTTTTTTTTTTTTTTTTAAGATTTTATTTATATATTTGAGAGAGAGAGTGAGAGAGAGAGCATGAGAGGGGAGAAGGTCAGAGGGAGAAGCAGGCTCCTCGCGGAGCGGGGAGCCCCGTGCGGGACTCGATCCCGGGACTCCAGGATCATGACCTGAGCAGAAGGCAGTGGTTTAACTAACTGAGCCACCCAGGCGCCCCCATAGTCATAATTTTTTAATCAACACTAAAACGAAGTAAATAATCTGAAGGATTAATAACAACAATGTAGAAAAACAAAGATTCAGATTTTTCCAACATAGTACAGCCAGGTATCTCTAATACTGTTTTTTTTAAGTATACAATGCCATTAATTTTTTTTTCAGTAGAGCAATTTAATTCAGATTCACTTCCCACAAATTCTTACAAGAGTGGCTTGATGTAACAGGATGAAGAAATATAAAATCATTTAAGCTTTGAGATAGTATTACCTATTTCAAATCAAAATTTCTGTCTCTTTCAGTGTGATTTTTGTTAACCAAGCAGAGCTTTTTGAGTGAACATTTCATGCGTTTTCCAAAAGTACATTAGCAAATTTGAAAGTTACTACTACTACTACTAAAAATGACTTATGTATTTGCAGTATTCCTTTAATATACATTTAATATGAGTACACCAGCAGTGCATATCTAGAAACTTTAGCATTAATGACCAACAGGAAAATACTTTCTGATATTAAATTACCAATGAAAGTTAAGTCCCTTTACATTCTTTTTAAAAAATATTTTATAAGTAATCGCTATATCCAAATGCACCTCGAACTCACAACTCTGAGTTCAAGAATCACATGAACCACCAGCTGAGCCAGCCAGGTACCCCATATACACTCTTAATCTATCTAACATTATTGTTCTGAGAAATGACAGCATAAATATATAGCAGGTGATAGGATGAAAAACACACAAGTATGGCTCACACAGATATTTCCAATAAAAAAAAATGCATTCAGTAATAGGAAAACATGAGAGTGTTTTCTGGGGTGAAAAGCATAAATACATTTGTCATTTCCAGCTTTATAAACAAATAGGATTTTTTGCCTTATGATAGAAATGTATTCCAGAAAGGGTTTTTAGAATTAAATTCATTTTTTGTCTGATAAGTGCTGATCCTCAGAAGTTACTGTTTGATGCTGTTTCCCTTTTTCCTTCTTATTAAATATGAGTTATAAAAATATATGCTATTTTATCAAATTTATCCCAAACACACATTTTTGTTTGTGTTATTTTAAAAATAAAATGGATGCAAAATAGGCACAGATATTGCATTGGAGGTGAGCATTTCCCACAATTTGGTGCTTTCAGAGCACTGTTTTTACTTCTTATCTCCCTGTCCTACTCTCTTATGAATTATTCATTCTAGTCAATAACTACATTGTGCTAGGTATTATGCCAGTATGAGGAGCATAATGATAAGCAAAACAAATACAACTGTTCCTGAAAATTATTACCTTATTGTCTAGAGCTATACTGTCCAATATGATAGTCAGTAGCCATATGTGGCTATTTAAATTAATTTAATTTAAATAAAATTAAAACTTCAATTTCTCAATCACCTTGAGCACATTTTAATTATTCAGTAGTTACATGTGGCTATCATAATAGACAGAACATATAAAAAACATTTCTCTCGGCGTTCCTGGGTGGCTTAGTGGGTTAAACCCCCACCTTCAGCTCAGGTTATCATCTCAGGGTCCTGGGATCGAGCCCCGCATTAGGCTCCATGCTTGGTGGGGAGTCGGCTCCTCCCTCTCTCTCTGTCTTTCCCCCTGCTTGTGTTCTCTCTTTTTTTGTCAAATAAATAGATAAAATCTTAAAAAAAAAAAAAAAAGGAACATTTTTCTCATCACAGAATGTTCTGAATGTTCTGTTGGACAGTCCTGGTCTAGAAGTGAAGAATGCAGTGTCTAGAATCAGGCCACCTGGATTCAAAGCCTGGTCAGCCATACTAGTAATGTGACCTCAATGGATGTTCATTAATCTCTCTGTGACTCAATTTACTCACCTGAAAAAAAAAAAAGAATAAAAACAGTTCCTACCTAGGAATAATTTTAGTACCTACATGAGAAGGTTGCTATAAGAATTAAGTGAGAAGATCCATAAAAATTGTTTCCTGTACATTTCATGCACATTCAGAGTAAACACTCAATATTGGCTATTGTTGGTAATAGAGTTAAGTAGTGATTAAGTCATGAAATAGATGACCACAACATTCTAGATTGTGATGGATGCTCTGAAAGAAAGGAGCACTATGCTAAAAGACTGTACAACATGTGTACCAGTTATCTCCTGAGCAAAGGACACTGAAGATAAGATCTAAGGAATTAGGAATTAGCAGGGGAGAGTTTTTTAAAGATGTCTTTTAAAGGATGTCTTCAGATTTAATTTACTTAGGTAAAAAAAAACAAACAAAAAACCCCCACAAAAACAAACAAAAAAAAAACAAAAGCTCCTCCATTCAGAGGTTAAACTCTTGAGTCAAAATTGAATTACTAAGATTGTCTTTCCTAAATTTAGGACAGACAGTGAACCCTTTGATGGGTCAGAGTGCTTTTAGGTGGTTATGCTTTGAGCTTCAAACAGTAAGGAGGGATGTGCCCAATTGAGAAGTGAATAGGAAGGGAGGAGGGATTAGAAGGTCATTTCCTTTCATGAATAATTACCAAACAGACTGTTTGGAAATTGGAAACCAGTGGGCTACTTTTAATTCCTGGGGAGACTCTAGATGTAATACTGAAATAACTGAGGTATAAAGAAAATTAAAGTTTTAAGGATGAAGCTCCTAACTTCCGAAACTTTACCTTCATCTATCAAAAACAGCACATTTAAAGTTTTGAAAGCCAACTTCTATACTAACATTAGAATAGATAACTAGATCTGTCTATGGAAACAAATGCCCCATCAGTGAGGACATTAAAATGAAGACTTTCGTGTATGATTGGGAGAGATTTTCATATCAATAAAGGAAAGATTATTCCTTTATTTATTCACCATATAAATTGGTGAACCAATAGAGGAAAAAAGGATTATTCTATATATTAGAATGGCTGGACAGCAATTTGAAGGTATTAATTTTATATACTATCATATATCAAAATAAATTCTACATGGAAGAAATGTTAGATACTAAGAATAAAAAGAAGATGTAATCAAATGTTAATTAGCATTCTTTTCTAACTTAAAAGTGATAAAATGTACCTCAGAAAATTTAGAGCTTCTATAGATAAACAAAATTTGCAAACAAAACTTGTGACCAAGAAATCACAACTAAAGAATGGAAGGATATTCTTCCAGAAGATATGATTTCTTCGATAAAAACATATAAAAGTTAAGGAGAAAAAACATGACTCCCCCCTTAAATTAGCGAAGAATGAATAAACAATTCACTAAAAAGTGCAGCTGTTAAAAAAAGAGGAAATTATTCAACCTTTAAATAATTAAAACTCTAATGTAAACTAACATAATGAATTATTGTTTTCACATACTACAGTAAAAAAAAAAAAAACACCCTCACAATAATTATAATTTCCAGTGCTGACAGAGATGTACTGGAAGTGTAACTCTTATGAATTGTTAGAGACTTTCTTTGAAAAACCCATGTCATCATGCCACAATACATATCTTTGCCCACTCAAACATCTTTTGTCCTCTTAATCCCAGGTCTGAGAATATAACCTAAAGAAATACTCTAAAATATGGAAGGTACTATATGCCTCAATATTATTCGTCATATAAAATCAAGGGAAAAAACCATGGTGTTCAAAAATAGAAAAATAATTAAATAAGTTTTAGTAACTCTTTATAATGCAATATATCATATTATACTATAATTATGTAATATATAATTATATGATTATATTATTCAGCCATTAAAAAAATGGCTTAAAATAAAATCTAAGCTAAAAATACAATATGTAATTACATACACACTTTCATTGCAGGAAGGTTGAAAATAAGAGAGTATGCAAATGAGTTCTATAAAGACATACTAAAATACTGATGGTAGTGGGATGTTTGAAAAATATATTATTTATATATACATCTATGTTTAATCTATATAATTTATAAGCAGGTTACTATATTATACAGTAAATGATTAATAAATGAATAAAAACTAAATTTACTGAATATAAATAACATTAAAATATTTTATACATTTATTATATATAAATTTATTAACTGAAAATTAAAAGCCTGCTGTCTTCTAATCTTGATTTGAGTTTAGCACAAAAATAGTGACAATGACTTAAAAAAAATTTTTTTAAATATAGAATAAATATAGCCAGAATAGGGTGTTAAGGAAACTTACTTTGTACAATGTAAAAATAACTAGTTTTTATAATTCATTATAATAGTAGGTTGTTACTGTTTCCAGTAATCAGACTAAGTTTTAGTGGATCGTTTTTTTTAGTTTTTATCAAGTTAATATTAACTATAGTGAAAAGCATAATTATTATGTATACAATTTGATGAATCTTATAAATCAAAATACAGAATATTTCCAACACTCGAGTGAGTACCTTTTTCCCCCTTCCAGGCAATACCGACTTACCATAGCAAACTTCAATTTGATTTCATTGTAGTAGGTTTATTTTGCCTTTTAAAAATATCATATAAATGGAATCACCAGGATGTACTGTTTTATGTTTTCTGGTAAATTAACCATTTTATCATTATGTAATGCCCTCCTTTTCTCTAGCATGCCTTCTAGATTTGAAGTTAATTTTTTTCAGATATTCATTTTGTTTTGATCCATCTACCTTCAACCCATCTATGGTTTTATACTTAAACTGCATGTTTTATAGATAGTGTATACTTAGTTCTTATTTTATTATCCAGTATGACAATCTGTGTTTTAATTGAAGTGTTTATTTTGTTTACATTTATTGTAATTTTTTTGCATTGGTGGATATATGGCTACATTTTGCCATTTGTTTTATTTTTGTTTTATCTATTTTTCATATTCATATTCCATTTCCTCCTCCTTTTTGTTTATTAACTTTTTATATTATTTAAATTTAATTGTTCTTTTGTGTTTTTAACTATAAATTTTATATTGTTTTAGTTGCTGACCTAGAGATTACACTACATAGCGTTAATTTATTATAGTAAATAAGATTTAATATTATACTACTTCATATAAACTATAAGAACTTCAGCATAATAGAATTTCACCCCCCTTTGCTTTTGAGCTATAATAATCACATATTTTTTAATTATGTAAGCTATAAACCCTAAAAGTCCTTGTTATTATTTTTGCTTTAATCAGCCAAATCTCTCTTAAGGAAGTTAAAGGGAGAAGAAATGCAGTATTTCAAATTTATCCACATATTTGCCATTTCTAGTGTTCATTTCTTCTCACATATTTGAGTCTCCATCTGGTGTCACTTCCCTTCAGCTTTAACTTCCTTTAGCATTTTCCATACTATAGATCTATTGGTTAACAGATCTCTGAACTTCCATTTATCTGAAATTATCTTTATTTTTAAAGGATATTTTTAGTAAATATAGCATTCTGGATTCACAGATTTGTTCCCAGGACTCTAAGGGTGATACTCTTATTATTTTCACATCTCCAACATTTCTGATGAGGATTCAGCTAACATTTGGACTTTTGTTCCCCTGTAGAAAATATGTCTTTCCCCCCATTTCCTTTCATAATTCTCTATTTTTTTATTTTTAGAAGTTTGGCTGTGATACACTTAGATGTGATAGTTTGTGTGACTTTATTCTTTGGTGTTTGCTGGGGTTTTTTAAGTATGTAAGCTGGTGGTTTGGGCTTTTTTTCCCCCAAGAAATTTGAGAAAATTTTGACCACGGTTTCTTTGAATGTATTCAAATATTTTCCCTGCAATTTTCTCTCTCCTATTCTTCTGGGACTGTGATTATTCATATGTTATATGGCTTAATACTATCCTGATGGTCACTGAAGCTCTATTTTTTTTTTTTAAAGATTTTATTTATTTGGCAGAGAGAAGCACAGCTAGAGAGGGAACACAAGCAGGGGGAGTGAGAGAGGGAGAAGAAGGCTTACTGCCGAGCAGGGAGACCGATACGGGGCTCGATCCCAGCACTCTGGGATCATGACCTAAACTGAAGGCAAACGCTTAACAACTGGACCACCCAGGCGCCCTGAGAAGCTCTATTTTTAGATCAGTCTTTTTTCTCTTTGTTTTAGATTGGATAATTCTAATTTTTGTTATGAATTTACTGACTGTTCCTTCTGCCATTTCTAATCTGCTATTAAACCTATTCAATGAATTTTTCATAGCAAGTACTACAAATTTTCATTCCAAAATTTCTACTTAATTCTATTTATAGTTTTATTTATCTGCTGAGATTTACCATCTACTTTTTTTTCCACTTCAAACATATTTAAAATAGATACTTTCCAGTCCTTGTCTGCTAAGTATTCCATCTGGATTACCGTTGAGTCATTTCTGTTCACTACTCTTTCTCTTGATTAGGAGTCAAGTTTTCTTGTTTTTGTGATATCTAATACTTTTTATGGTTTATTGGATACTATGGCTATATATATGGCATAGATCCTATGTTCTGTTAGCTTCTCCTGAAGACTATATTTGTTCTAGCAGTTTGCAAATTACTGGCCTATCACCTTGCACTTAAGAAAGCTTTGCTTTACTCTGGTTAGGTGGGTCTATTCCAGATTTCCCCTTAGTTCTAGGATGAGTCTCTTAATCTTGAGACATTGTTTTACTCCTAATCATGGCCCTTTTGGGCTTTCAATGAAAAGCCTGAATTTTTTGTTTCAATCCTTCCTAACTTGGAAGGATACAGATTTTAAACACTGCTACCCACAGTAAGCAGCATTTCAAATCTCTGCCCAGATCTTTCAATCTTCAAGCTGTAACTCATTGTCTCTATAGTCTCTGCTATAATTCAGACCAGCTAAGGATTTGAGGGGACTTTATATGCTAATTCACTCCCTCCTTTCTAGATATTTCCTTCTGAATTTACAACCACTCTGGCAGCTCTGAAAGTTGTCCTCGGATGTCTGAGGCCCATCAGATTGTCTTTCTGCCTGAGTTATGGTTAGCCCAAGTACAGAGTGCCCAAAGGGGAAATGCCAAGTAAGAATAAATCCCACACAACACATTTCCTTTCTTTCACAGATTGAGACCTTTCCAGAGTCTGCCTGCTTTTGGTCACTATCCATTGCTTTCAAATAGTTATTTTTTTCTATTTCGTCCAGACCCTTTATAGTTATCTGTGGGAAGGTTAGTTTTTATGAGCAACTATGCCATTACTGAAATAAATGCTACTAGGATATTTTATTATTCGTTCTTGTATGAACTATGTTTCCCTAATTGAGGAGTTTCCAATGGTATATGATTTATAGAGAATTTACCTTATTGTTACAGAAAATATGGATATGGAATAAGAAAACATTCTTGGAAGATTTTGGAAAGTACACACTCCCTTCCTAAAGCATACTCATGGGAACCATAACAATGATTTTTCCACCCAAAGGGATCTAATGATAGCTTCACATATTCAATGGTAGAAAACTCCAGAAATTCCCTCACTTTCTGCTTGAGGAATTGATACTCTCAGGAACTGTACATCCTTTATATCGGCATGTTCCTGGACTGGGAAAGATGATATAATGGTTATGGTTAGAAAATGTGTCTCTGAGCATGATGGCAAAGCTTTAAAATGCCACAAGACATGCAAGAGATGTTGAGACTTTCTCTAGCTGTCAGAATAAGAACTCCACTTCATAAAAATTAAGAATGGAGAAGTATTGCCTTAAATTGATAATACCCTTCTTGGAAATGGACTAGTTTCCCCCCATTTGGTGTACTTCAAAGAAGTTTAAAGTATCAAAATCTTTTGTTTTATAGAACAGACACTTTTAATTTTGTCATAAAAGTATAATACACTTTTAAATCATCTAAAGTCACTTTTCTGAGAGGAAATACTAAATAGAGGGAGGAGGGGTTTTTAGAGTCAGACCAACCTGAATTTTAATCCCTGCTTGTATCATTGTTAGCTGTGTGATTTTGGACATAATATTTAAGCTTTCTGATCTTCAGTTTCTGAATGTGGGAAGTGTGACTATTAATAGTGACCCACTGGGAATGCTATAAGGTTGAAATTACATAATGTATTTAAAGTGCCTAGCAAAGTGTCTGACACAGGGTATGCACTCACAAAGCAGAAGGATATGATCATCTTATGATTATAGTAACAGTATTAACATAATCATCATTATTAGCTGGTTGAAGAAAGTAGGAGTGCAAGGAATCAAAAGAATAAGATATTAATTTTTTTTGTAATGCAGTGTATTATTTTGATATTTTATTTGAAAAACTAATTATGTTTATCTGGCCCTTACCTGCTATTTTTCCTACTTTATCTCTACACTTCTTTTTTCTTCACCAACTCAAAATTCTAACCCAGACCTTTTTTCAGCTTCTTAACCAAATGAAAATATTTTCACTTCAAAACCTTTACTCATTCTGTTCCCTGTGCTTTGGGCCGAACCTTTCACATTGCCTTGAAGTCTTGGTTTAAATATCACTTCTATAGAGAAATCCACCCTGACCACCTAATCTAAATAGCTGGTCTTTTTAATTATTATTATTTAAAGATTTTATTTATTCATTTTTATGACAGAGAGAGGGAGAGCAAGAGCAGGGGGAGGGACCAAGGGAGAAGCAGACTCCCCGCTAAGCAGGGAGCCCTTTGTGGGACTCAAACCCAGGATCCTGGGATCATGGCCCGAGAGGAAGGTAGATGTTTAACCAGCTGAGCCACCCAGGTGCCCAGCCAGTCTCCTGACACCACCTAGTTTATTTCTTTTCTAGTACCTTTCACAATTTTTGATATGTTTGCTTGGTATTTTTTTCTCCCCCGCCTCCAATGTAACCCCTGCCCTATGAGGGTAGTGACCATGTCTGCTTATTTATCAATATAATCAATACATGTTTTGTGGATGAATAATTAAGAGAACAAATGTGATCTAAGAAGGGGCCATGGAGGGGGGCGCCTGGGTGGCTCAGTTGGTTAAGCGACTGCCTTCGGCTCAGGTTATGATCCTGGAGACCCAGGATCGAGCCCTGCATTGGGCTCCCTGCTTGGCGGGAAGCCTGCTTCTCCCTCTTTTGCTGCCCCTGCTTGTGTTCCCTCTCTAGCTGTGTTTCTATCTGTCAAATAAATAAATAAAATCTTTTAAAAAAGAAGAAGAAAACAGTGCCATGTGGTAAATAAAATTAGTCTATGATTTGCCACAAAAAACTGGGTATAACTGGTTCTGCAGAAGTAGACATGAGAAGTAACTGGGCTATTGAACTTGCAGGGGTGCATAAATAACAAGCCCCAGTTAGGTTTGTGTGCACCAATCAGTAAGTGTGCGTATTTGCTAACAGCTTAACAGCTTATACCATCCTTTTCTTTCCTCTTTTTTCTTCTCTAGAATGGCCACATCTGTTGCTCAGTGGATCCACAGTGCCTTCAGGAACTGTGAAGTTAACTGTCTCACAGGAGATTTCTGTTTAAAGAATGTTCTTTCATTAAAAAGACCAAAAAAAAAAAAATTTAAAACTTAAAAAAGTGGATGATTTAGGGGCAGCTAAGTGCAGCTTTGTTAATAGCTGAGTGAACATTCAATTATGAAATTTGTGAAGCTTGAGAAAATCACTAAAGGAAAATTCTTGGGGCAAAACGAGACCAGAATTCTGCTTCTACTGTGTATGACATCACCGTGGTAGAAAAATGGGTGTAGAATACACACCATGACATCATGACCCCTGGATATAAAGCCTGAGCCCATCAGAGCTTTGAAAGCCTCTAGCTTCACTGGTGCAGAAAATTCTTCTCTAGATCAGAATCTTCACGAATCAGTTAGGTTCCTCACTGCTAAAAAATAAAATGCAAGGCAGTGAATGAATTATATTTTCAGAAGCTAAGCAAAGAAGCTATGACATGTTATGTACAGTATACACTCCAAAAAGAAATCTGAAACCAGTTATTGTAATGATAAAATAATGCACAGGCATGGTTACTTAATATTTTCTAACAGGAAAAGTCATCCCTATTTCCTTGTTTTACTGCACTTAATATTATTTGGTTGGATTTGTTCAGTATAAGCTCGTTCTTGTGCAAAATTAAATAAATATTTCTCTTACCTTATAATGTGTCTGAGTGTCTTGTTTAATGTATTCCTTTTCCCACAGTTGCCTCAACATACAAACTGCTTCCTAGTTCTGCTGATGAAAAACTCCTACCATGCTATTTCCAAATTGAAAGGTGATTTTCACTAAATTATATGTCTAAGTGGGTAGTGTGATGGATACCTTCGTTGTGCCTCTCGAGATCCTTTCACTCACCTTTTCTACCCTGTCTTTACCCTGGGTAAAGGGTCTCATCTAATTGGACCACTTTAATGGGTTCCCTTGTCCTTTGGATTCTGGCTTGGTTTCACCAGTGGGGACCACCGGCAAGTTATCAAAAGGAGTTAAATTTGTTTTGTTTTGTTTTTTTTCTTCTGGCTCCCTTTCTGCCAGAGCACTGCCATGATTAGTGGTGTCACCTCATTGAAGGGTCCATCTCCTGACCCATGGCCCCATCTGATTAGTTACCCTTTCCAGATTCTGACAACTTCTTCTGTTTGCTTCTTGCAGCTTAGGGATAGTCACAGCTCTAGCTGTTTTGTCCTCAGGAGTTACCTGGACCATTTCTTGTTGATTTTCCTATTTCCTGTCACATCTTTATAAATGGTCCCTTTGTTAAACTCTCTTTAATTAGCCAGCTTGTGTGTGCCATCTGTTTCCTGCCAGGACTCTGACTGATACCCATAAGGAAGAGAGTATGTGAGGGTTGGGAATGTCTTCAAGAATTGGTCCTTCACATTTTGATATAAAAAAAATTAAAGAATCCCAATGTTAAGAGGGATTATGATATTACCTATTAAATTTGTTGATATACTAGAATCTAGGGAAAAAAGTAAACAGATCGAAGCCCCAATAAAAGACATGTAATCCATTATTGCCCTATCTATAGGTTTTTGCATTAGGGTAAAAAGCAAATATAAAAATTATCAAATTAAATTTTAACTGCATAGAGACTTTTACTTTAAAGAAGAAAATGGAAATGAACAGTATATGACTACTCCAAACTACAGAAATGGTAAAATGGCTTTTCACTATCCCTGCACCATTGCTATGGAAACAATCTACACTAGCTGAGCTAAAGGATAATTTATAAATGTCTTAATACTTTGGCATGTGTAATATTTATTGAATGTGTGAATTCAAGCATCTCTCCATATTCCCTGGATTTACCATAAATTATTTTTTCTGCAGCCTTTTTATATTTAATTTAAAATTTCAACAGAGCACAAGGGTTTTTTTCCTGCTATTATTTACTATGGTAAATAGCAATTTAGTCTCCAAGAAGATATTAATTTAACATTATTTCCAGGTGGTTTTTTTCCTTATATATGTTTTAGATTTCATATTAAATCTTCCTGAAAAAATATATTTTATTTGTATTAACAAGGAGAGTAAGAAAAAGTGTGTGCATGCGGGTGTGTATAATGTATATACACAGACCATCTCTATCCATATAGTCATATATATGCATCATTTAGATATCTTATGGCTTTTGGAAGAAGCAAGGCTGGAGTTGCATAGTCCCAATTTGTTATAAACCTTTGTAGAGCTCTGAGGATTTTGGTGGTTTGCAGACCACTGGTCTCTATAGACTGCTAAATGAAAGAAAACTCTTAGAACATTGAAAAGAAGGAAAAAAATAAGATTATGTTCTTCCAAAGACTATTAAAGCAATAAATGTGTTCAGACTGAATTTTTTCTCTTCAAGGTTTATACCATAAAAAATAGATCCCGAGAGAATTATTGTTTACTCTGACAAGCAGTAATCAATTGCTTCTTAAGAACTTTGTTTCTTGAAAAAGAGGTGGTTAATGCCCCACTTTTTACTCTGGAGATAATTGGCAAAATGCCATCGTTGAATTATGCCAATGTTATGGGAAAGTGAGAACTAAGAAGCATGAATCTAATTTGGGGTACTTGGCTCTTTTAAGAGCAGCTTTTGGTGACAATTGTTTTTACATTTTCTTTATTTTCCCTTTACTGAGAAGAAAAGTGCAAGAATATTTAAATGGAATTCTTTGGTAAGTAATGTATGGAAATCCGTATCATTTATCTCTCATTTCAAAAGACTGCCATATTGCTTTTTCCCTTTGCCCTAAATGCTGGTAAAGAGAGCCATGGGTTTGTTCAATTATATTGCAATATCATGGAACTCTTTCATTGTCCCACTAACTTGGTTATCTATAGCCAAAGTTGAAATACCCTTTGGTTGCCTTTAAAAAAATGGATGGTATATCAAAGCTCTCTAAAACAGCAAGCAATACTCTGAGTATCAGAGTAGCAGAAGTTATTCAGTTGAACGAAGCTGAGGTTACAGGTACTGAATAGCATATCAGCTGCAGTTCACTGAGCATTACCTCATCTATCAAAGCTCCATGTTACTGACTAGTTTGGAGCTCCTCTGCAGGTCAGTGGATCCCATAGACCTGTGTGTGGCCACAGTCTCGTTGACCTAGTGCTTAAGCCTTATGAGACCAGCTTTTTTAGAACAAGAAGTTTTGTCTTTTATTTTCAAATGTAGAGTGTTAGTGGTCCAATAGTAAATTGATGTCAGAGAGATTCCTGCCAAAAGGATACCTGAAGGCAATAAGTGAACACTCATGCTCTATATACACTTTATTCATGGAAGTACCTGGACACTCACCCTTGGCAGTCCCTTTGTTGCTGTGAAGTTGGCTTTTTGTGTTCTTACTGACCTTTCATTATTGATGCACTGTTTTCTGCCCTAGAGTTCAATATCTTCCATAAAGGAATTGTCACCTCTTTGTAGAGTAATTGCCCTTACTTAATAGACCTGCAGGTAGAAAGGCAGGAGTGCCTTAAGCTATAGTGGTTCTGGATCTGTGATGAAATAAAGTGAAAAGAATAGAACCACTGGAAGAGTTTTGAGTAAAATTATCTGAGTTGCAATTTCCTGTATACACCTTGTATTTGCCAGGAGGCCAGGACTACTTCCTCCAAAACTTTGGTCTTTGAATTGGGATTAAGTAAACGGTTTATAGGGACTGTTCACATGGAAGATTCTGAAATTCTTTATTTTGAATGACAAATGGCATAAATATGTTACTGTCACCATCAAAATACTGCATTTAGAACATATTCTCCCATTTATCTCGCATGCTAGGTGCTTTTAAAAAAAAGAAACACTTTGGAATAAGTGAGACTATATGCAGAAGTTGAAGCAATACCAAGTTTATTTCTGAGTAATTTTCTTTCTCTTTTAGAAATACACAACTGTAAGGGAAAAAGAAAAAATAGAAAATATAATTTTCTAAAAAATACATAAAGAATTCGGGAATAAGTCTATCAAAAGAGATGCACAGCCTATGGAGAAAACAGGAAACCACACAGAACAAATATTTGTGGAGGCCCCACCATATAGCGGACACTGTTCTAGGCACTGTGTGGAAAGTCAGGGCACTATGAAGCAGAAGCACCCACAGCAGTGCCACAGTGAATAGAGTACGTACAAAACACAAGCATCCATGGACATACTGCCGTCTTATGGAGTTCACATTCTAATGATGAGGAGAGAAAGTTAACAAATACATAGATGCTATGTCAGGTGGGGATAAGTGCTATGAGGAAAAATTAAATGGGGTTGGGGTCATTATATGGACAGGACTGATAGTTTAGATAGGGTGTGCAGGAAGTCCTCTCCATGTAAATTGATATTGGAGCAAATACTTGAATGGGGTGAGAGGGTGAGCCATCTGTGTTCCTTGAGGGAGAGAATTACAGACAGGGAGAACTGTGTGAACTCATCTAAGGTGGATGCATGCTTATATGTGTCTTTAGAGGAACAAGCAAACTGAGACAGAAGATGAGATCAGAGTGACTGGTCCAACTGGACCAAGGTTGGAGATCTATATTTTATTCTTAGCAAGATGGGAGTTACTAGAGACTTTTGAGTAAAGCTGTGACATAATTGGGCTGACAGTTAAAAAGGATCACTTTTGCTTCTGTGTGGAGAATAGATAGGGGAGTTGCAGGAAGGGTGAGATGTGCTGAGTGTAGAAGCACTGTGCAGAATTTCAGATGGTAATGATTTGGACTAGAATGGTAACAAGGGTGAGAAGTGAGAACCAATGGAATTTTACCTTAAAGAAGATCCAACTAAATGAAAAAAATTCTCCCCAGTTGTTCTAATGAGAAAAGAAACAAAACAAACAAACAGACAAAACTAGTTCTTTTAAGGTCATCCTAAACTGTCTTTGAAAAACGAGCGTCCAAGAAAATGTTTTTGTAATGTATATTTTAATATTTATTTTTTATGTGAGAATTTGCACGTGCACAAATGGGGGATAGGAGGAGCAGGGAAAGGGAGAGAGAGAATTTCAAGCAGACTCCCTGCTGACCACAGAGACTGATGCGGGGCTCAATCCCAGGACCCTGAGATCATGACCTGAACTGAAATAAAGAGTTTGACATTCAACTGATTGAGTCACCCAGGCGCCCCAAATGGCCAAGAATGTTTTAAAGAATTATATTTAAGTGTAGGAGAGATTTGTTCTACAATATGTCAAGATGGTATTAAGCTGTAGAAATTAAGAGTATTACTACAGAAATAAGCAAGATAGTATTACTATAGAAATAAACAAGATAGATGACAGATGGATGTATATAATAGCATCAAGACCTCAGAAAATGGGCGCCTGGGTGGCTCAGTTGATTAAGCGACTGCCTTCAGCTCAGGTCATGATCCCAGAGACCCAGGATCGAGCCCCGCATCAGGCTGCCTGCTCAGCAGGAAGCCTGCTTCTCCCTCTCTCACTCCCCTGCTTGTGTTCCCTCTCTAACTGTGTTTCTCTCTGTCAAATAAATAAATAAAATCTTTAAAAAAAAAAAAAAAGACCTCAGAAAACATCCCAAACTCATATGGATACTTGATGTGTGACAGAGGTTACACTGTAGAGGCAAGCCTGTGGAAATTGGTTATAGAAGGACAAAAACATATTCTTACTGCATACAAATTAACTCCACAGTGATTAAAGACCTAATCTAAACTTCTGAAGACATTTTAGAAGAATGCTTTTTGACCTCATAATATTTTTAAATAGACTCAAAAGACATATACCATAAAATTATAGTTAAATTCTGTTATATAAAATCAATGAAAAGACAGACCACAGAATTGAAAAAATACTGGCATTATATATAATGCCAAAGGATTGGTAACCAGAAAACACACACACACACACACACCTAAAAAGAAGAAAAATACGAAATAGCCAACAGAAAAATGAACAAAAGATACACACAGGTATTTCACAAGAACCCCAGAATGACTAATAAATATGAACATTTTCTTGGGCTCCCTAGTAGTTAGATAAGTTTATATTAAAACCACAATGGCAAAATTCAGTAAGAATTTGATAAGGTTAAAAAGCAAAGATAGTACAAGGGGCATCTGGGTGGCTCAGTTGGTTAAGTGACTGATTCTTGATTTCAGCTCAGGTCATGATCTCAGGATCATGAGGGTGTGCCCCATGTGGGGAACCACACTGGGTGTGGCATCTGCTTAAGATTCTTTCTTTCCCCCTCCCTTTGACCCTTCCTCTCGAATCACACATGTGCATGTGGTCTCTCTCTCTCTCAAAAAAAAAAAAAAAAGAAAAAAAATAGAATAGCACCAGCTATTGGTATGAATATGAAAGAACAGGAGCTCCTACACACTAGCAGTGGTATCGTACATTATACACATCTGCAAACCTCTTTGCAATATCTTAAGTTGAGGATATACACCCTTTATGACCCAGCACATACTCTGAAGCATGTGATCTAGAGCTGCACTGTCCAATACAGTAGCCACTTGTCATTTGTGGCTATTTAAATTTAAATTAACTAAATTAAAGTTCCGTTCCTTAGTTGCATGAGTACATTTCAAGGGCTCGATAGCCACTCTGTGACTACCGGCAAGTCTACTATATTGGACAGCACAACAATAGTTTTAACATTAAAGAAAGTTCTACTGGAATGGTACTACTCAATGGAAATTTTCATATACTTGTATAAAAAGACATGTAACAGATTTTCACAGTAGTATTATCTGTAATAGCAAAATTCTAGAAACCACTCAGATGTCAATCAGTAGGATCACTGATAAATAAAATATGGTATGTTTGTATTTTGGAATACTTTAGAACATGAAAATGAATAAGAATTACATATAGCAACATGGATGAATCTCAGAAAAATTTCTAGAAAATAAAAATGCAGAAAATGCACACACAACAAAGTATATAAAATTTTAAAATATGCAAAGCTGTATTGTGTAAGAATATATTTATGCAAGAATAAATATTTAAAAGTGCATGGAAATGATAAACATCAAACTAGGATAGTGGCTGACTCTGAGAGGTAGAAGAGAATTGCCAAATGTAGAGGGTACGTAACTCTTGGTGATATTTGTTTATTTTATATTATATTGTATATTATTGTATATTACATTCTATATACTTCAGATTTTCAAATAATGTTGTCTTTTGCTGACGTTCAGGTAAATGAATTTACAGATTGACTAAATTAAATAGAATTTACATTTCTATTTGGAAATCATAAGATTTGTGGAAGCTAGGCTTTAGACAATTACATGTAGTGTGCTCACTTCGGCCGCATATATATTAAAAAGATAAGTCAATTATATATAGTAATAATGCCTATTTCTAATAATTTATTTAAATACAACTCCTTTAAACACCAATAGTAAGAAAAAAAATCAAGATGATCCCATCATCTTTGCTGCTGTTTTGATTTTTGTTTGTTCTCTGCTGCATGCTAAAATATTTTACATTGTTTTTTTGGTTTTTTTTGTTTTTTTTTTTAAGATTTTATTTATTTGACAGAGAGAAACACAGCCAGAGAGGGAACACAAGCAGGGGGAGTGAGAGAGGGAGAAGCAGGCCTCCCGCCGAGCAGGGAGCCCGATATGGGACTCGATCCCGGGTCTCCGGGATCATGACCTGAGCCGAAGGCAGTCGCTTAACCAACTGAGCGACCCAGGCGCCCCCATATTTTACACTGTTGAGTCATAGTATCATTTTTATTTCTGCCTTTGGCTTGGCATTTTATTGTAAACAATTTTATATTATTAAATGTTCATAAAATGTTAATGATCTACAAATATTTCATTGATTTGTTAAAAATGTAGTTTATTTCCTTCTAACTTTTTTATTATTATAGATGCTACTATAATTTATACCATGTAAGTTATCCTTAGACTGGATTATCAAGAGTAGATTTAATGAAGCAAGTTATGAACAATCCTAATGTGGTTTGTTTTATTGTTTGTCTAAAGTCCATACCAATGAAAAATTCCACTGTCCATGTATAAGATTATTTTAAAAATAGCCTATCCTGGGGAGGCTGGGTGGCTCAGTCTTTAAGCATCTGCCTTCTGCTCAGGTCATGGTCCCTGAGTTCCAGGGTCCAGCCCTGCATTCAGCTCTCTGCTCAGCAGGAAGCCTGCTTTTTCCTCTCTCACTCCCCCTGCTTGTGTTCCCTCTCTATGTGTTTTTCTGTCAAACAAATACATTAAATCTTTTTTAAAAAATAGCCTATCCTATATTACCAATTTTAGTCTTCCACTACTTTTTATAAGTATAAAATGATACATTATTATTTTAACTTGAATTTCTTTAAATAACTTAAGGTTAAATGTAAGTACAGTCATTTTATCCTTATGTTCTTGTTCATATAATTCTTGTGCTTTGATATTTTTCTTGTAAGTCAGTATTAGAGAGTCATGTTTAACTGTTAGAAATCCTTTGACATATTTTTGCCAACGTCTTCCTCAATGTGTTATTTTTAGTTTATTTTAATTTTTATTATAAAGAATTTTAATATGTATCATAGATGGTTACTTTTATAACCTTTTATTTCTTCAAGGTCAGATTATTATATTGCAATTAGCTCCTCGTACACATCCAGAAATAGGAACTCACGAACCCCAGAAACCATGCATTCCATTTTTTAAATACTCTATTTGAGTTCTTCTGAACATCAGCTGAAATCTCTTTTCCTTAAATTTCAAATTAATTTACATCATGCTGGTCCTAGTTCTACTCACTAGTTCATACTGACAAGCTCCTCTTCAAATATCCTTCTAGAACCCTCTACTTCTACTATTAAATTTCTCCAATTTAAATTAAATAATATATTCCAGGAGAAATTTCTGTTTTAAAATTATTATTATGGTCAGTTATAGCCAACAAATAGTACATCATTAGTTTCTGATGTAGTGTTCAATAATTCATTAGTTGCATATAATACCCAGTGCTCCTTACCACACGTGCCCTCCTTAATATCCATCACCCAGTTTCCCCATCCCCCCACCTCCCTCCCTTTTGTAACCCTCGGTTTTTTTCCCAGAGTCCAGAGTCTCTCATGGTTTGTCTCCCTCTCTGACTTCTTCCCAGTTTTCTCTCCCTTCTGTATGGTCTTCCATGCTATTCCTTATACGAGTGAAACCATATGATACTTGTCTTTCTCTGCTCGACTTACTTCACTTGGCATAATCTCCTCCAGTTCCATCCATGTTGATGCAAATGGTGGGTATTCATCATTTCTGATGGCTGAGCCAGTCATCATTTCCATTGTATATATGAATCATATCTTTATCCATTCATCTGTTGAAGGGCATCTGACTCCTTCCATAGTTTGGCTATCGTGGACACTGTTTATGAACATTGGGGTGCATGTGCCCCTTCTTTTCACATCTCTATCTTTGGGGTTAATGCTTAATAGTGTAATTGCTGCATTGTTGGATAGCTCTATTTTTAATGTCTTGAGGAACCTCCACATTGTTTTCCAGCATGTCTGTTCTCACCAACAGTGTAAGAAGGTTCCCTTTCTCTACATCCTCGTCAACACTTGTTGTTTCCTGTCTTGTTAATTTTGGCCTTTCTAACCGGTGTTAGGTGGTATCTCATTGTGGTTTTGATTTGTATTTCCCTGATGGCTAATGATTTAGAGCATTTTTTCACATGTCTGTTGGCTATTTGTATGTCTTCTTTGGAGAAGTCTCTGTTCAAATCTTCTGTGTCAGGATAAATTTCTTTAGCCAAAGACACACTTGGTTAAGAAACTGAGAACATAAACTGGGACTCCTTCACTGGACTCTTCTATCTTATAAAGCATAAAAATTTTCTCCAAATTCACCAAGTGATCTCTTCTGATATATCCGAAATTCATAAAAACGTCAAGGTGCTAAGAGAAATTTATATTCAAATTGCATTCTCTCAAATGTTTTACAAAATCATCTTTCTAACAGCATATTCAATGCTGTGTAAAATCAGATTCTATTTGGTGGCATATTACTATTCCATAAAGAATCCAGTAGCATGTATTTTCCACTGCAAATTGAATTTTTCTAGTAATTTGGGCTTTTCATTCATGGTAAATACATTTCTCAGTGTAGGACTTCGTGCATCATCTCATCATTCTAAACCATATGCCAAAGGAAGATAACTTTGCTATGAATAAAACAATTTTATTTTATTTTATTAATTTGAATCCTTTTGACTGCAAAGCCAAGCCAAAAGAAACAGAATTGTATCACTTTGGTTAAATTCTCACATGACATAGAGCAGGACACAGTAGCACACCTCAGTAAGTGACAATTAACAATAATAACAGTTCTTGCAACTGGTACGTTCAACCCATGTTTTCTGAACATTCATTTTTATTCTGTTTGTGACATATATTAACCAACCCAGAGTTTTGTTTTACCCTCTTTTTTTTCTTTACAGAAAACTGCTTTTTAAAAAAATTTTAGTGAACATGAACTGTTTAAAAAATACATATTTTTTAAAAATTACATTTCTTTAAAAGTTTCTCTCTATGCTATTACTCTTTATCACTGTCGTTATCCTGTGGGGGGAAAAGACTGCATAATCGGTCTGCTCCAAGTCTTAGACTACCTCTTTTCAATTCTTCTTTTTCTTTTCTAAGACTACTTATTTATTTGAGAGAGAGAGGGAGAGAGAAAGAGCAGGAGCAGGAGCAGGGGTTGAGGGCGGAGGGAGAAGCAGACTCCGTGCTGAGCAGGGAGCCCCCAGGATCCCAGGATCCCTGAGATCATGACCTGAGCTGAAGGCAGATGCTTACCTGACTGAGCCACCCAGGTGCCCCTTGATTCTTCTTTTTATATGCTTTATTTCCGTAAGGTAGAAGAGCTTTCACTTTTCTTCTTACCAAACCTCATTTGTCTGCAAAAATTTAGATCAGATGTTAAATCCTTATTCTGTTGATCTATTTCCAGTAAAATGTTTTCATCCTCCTCCTACTCCTGATAACCTTTCACTTAAAACATTAATTTGTTCATCCACTGAACATATCTGAAGGCAGGATTCAGATCTTACTCATCCAGGAATATATTGACAATTTGAGGTAGGCTCAAAGGACAGAGCAGAGGTAATGTTCACAGATTTTTTTCTGGTCTCAAGGGAGGACGCCAGTCAGAAGATACGTGTTAAATTAGAAGACTGACCCTGAAACAATAGCTGCTAACATATGCAAATGGCCTCTTTTCAGGAAAGACTTGGAGAAGGGGAATTTGCCAGCTCTCTGGGTTCTGAGCTTTGGGGAGATAGCCTCAATGAGTCCTCTTGAAAAGTTATAGTCTCGTGTGTTTTAATGGATATAAGCCCCATTAATTTTCAGAGCTAAGTGTTTGGGGAATCTATCCCTCAGGTGGGAGTCCTAAAAGTTGGGGAGCTTGATGCGCAAATCAATCCTTTTGCTCCTCAGGGAAGAGCTGGGAGTTGGGACTTCCTCTCAACTACATGACACTGGCAAGGGTGAAGTTTATGGTGAGTATGTTTCAGCCTTTCTTATCTGTTCCTGTGACTGATGTAGGTGTAGGATTTGCACAGCTCTTTTCTGGATTTCTTTTAGGAGTTCCTCTGTGTTTATCTGAGAACTTGCTGTGCCTGTGAAAGGAGGTGAATTCGGGAGGTTCTTGTTTCCTCATCTTGGGCCTGTTCAGCCTATAACTGGCTTCTAATTCAGGCCTTAGGCTAAAGGAGGAAAAAAGTTGTTCTAGCTCACAAGGTGTTCAGAGAGTTGACTAAAAATGGGTTTGAGTCCAAAGCCTTGTCTAAGGGCCACAAATTATTTTAGGCGTACATTCTCTGTTGTAACTACTCAGCTCTGCTATTGTAGACCTAATATATACAGAATTTTGCATATAAAATATAAAATGAATGAATATAGCTCTTTTCCAATAAAATTGCATTGTCAGAAGTCAATGGCAGGTCATATTTGGCCTGTGGGCCATAGTTTGTCAACTTCTGCTCCAAGCTATAGATACCATGAGGAACCTCCAACAGCAATGTACAAAGCCTATTGGGAATTCAGATTTTTGTTGCTCAAAATAAACTTACTGTTCTATTTCTAATATGTAAACATAGAGAAAATTCATTATCAAAATCCCAAAAGCATTTTAGGAAATCCAAACTGAGGGAGACCCACATTTGCAAACTTTGAATCTACATGTAGTGGTCCTACCCAACCCAATGAAACTTGCATCCCTCAAACCTTCAGCCTGTTCACCTTAAACCCATTAAAGCTGAGGGGCCATATCCACAGAAGAGCCTCTGCCTTTCTAAAGATCTATAAATGTCTTAATGCTGTATATATTAAGACCATAAGTCTCTAGAAATGGAATCTTAGGGTTTACCAGGCATAAAGGACAGCGCCAACCAAACCCAGTACCTAGGATTTTATTTCCTTATTTGACATTTCCTTATTTGACATTAGAGGAAAGTGAGTATATACTTAATCCCAAGGGCTGCATAGATTTGCCACTTCAGAACCCAGAGGCCGGCTCAGTTATCTTATAGATAGGCCTTCCAGGCCTTCTTATAGGCCTGGAAACCTAAGTACACTCTCCTATATAATGGAGTTAACAATATTGCCCACCTCATAGGGCTTTTGTAAGGAGTTTGTGGTTCTTCATGAGTACTTAGTACAGTGTTTACCATAATGTAAGTATGTAAAAGCATTACCTATTTTTTGTAATATTACTATTCTCCAAAGAGGCTAGTAGAACTTTACCAGTAATTTTTTGTTGTGGTTGTTTTACAAAAAGCCACTAATAGCAACCTAAAACCACTAGTTTGCTACCAATTAGCCTGTTGAATTTTCCTCCCAGGAGATATTCATTTATTCAGATCCCCAAAATGAGTCAATCCTTTCCCATTAGTGGATATATGTCATACTCCCTACATTTCTTTTCCAGAGCCCACTGCATACATTATTATTCAAGCACATAAATTTTCCTGCAGAGCCTGGAGGCAGCTGCAAAAATCTAGCTCACTAGGGATGTGGGAAGTCCAGTCTTGTCCTAGCTGCTCTGGATACATTATAGCTGGTTCAGAGGGAGGTCTCTTGAGTGCTTCTTTAACCGAAGCCCTGCAGAGAAACATGAGGCATTAGCTCAGAAAAGTTTGAGAAAGACTGCAAATCAATCTGATTGATATCCACCACAACTGTAAGAAAGGAATAGACTTAGATTTCATAAAATAAAACAGAAATACCCTCAGAATTTACTTCCTTTGTACCAAATCAACCATATATATCCTCACGTCAAACTCAAGAAAATATTACCATTTACAGCTATTCTTCCCCACTGTCCTCTAAAGTGGCCCATTCTCCATTGTGGTGGGGACAATACTGGGCCTCAAGCCTTCACTCCAATTCACAGAAATGCCAGGCTTTGCAGGCATCTGTGTCTTGTGATTATTAGAGGGGTATCAAGACCAGTTATCTAAACTTCTAAATATTCTGAAAGATCTAGAAGTTGTTTAAAAACCAAAAATATGTTTAATCAGAGTTCACATCCCTGTTCTATCACTTATTGACTGAATTTTGGTGAGGCTCACTTTCTAAAAAAAAATGGGTCTCTATCCCTAACACAGTACATTGTTGTTGTTGTTAATACAGTTTTTAAAGAGCAGCTCTCAGCCCCACTGCCAGTGCCTCCGGACCCCTCCTGCGAAGGAGAGGGGCTCTGCTCCTACCCAACCACAGTCGCATGGGGGGCCATTGCTGAGTGGTCTGGTACCCCCAAGGCAATCTGTTCTTCGAAGACCAACAAAAGCTTTCTCACCAAGAGCGTGTCATCCGCACTGATTTTCTCCTATAAAGCAGCAAAGCAGATCAGAGAGTCCACGGCTTTGTGGGGGCGGGGGTGCCACCTGGGCACACCTAATGTCCCCTGGGGCGAAGGCGGTGAGTGCGCAGGCGCCGCTGCCTTCACCTTAGCGTGCCAATCCAAATCCTGCAGCGCGCCCACGTGTGTTGGTCGGAAGATCAGGCACTTCCGGAAAGAGCAAGAGCTACCGACGCGCACGCGCTTCACCTCCACACCACGGTCGGTCGGTCAGCCTCAGGCGGCACGTAGCAGTGTCCCTGGCTCCACCCACAACGAAAGCTCACACCCCGGGGTGCAGGCCAGCAGACAGTGACATGCGGCCCGGCCCACCAAGGGGACGACTGTGCCTGCCCTACTAGCTCTTCCCGCTCTTCCTCCACCCCACCCGCAGCGTGGCCCCTCGGGCGGCGGGAACCAGGAAACAGTCGCCGCTGGGCCTCCGGGCGTGCAAGGGACGACTTGGAGGGCTCTGGGGCACCTTGGAGGTCCGGGCGCCGCACCCTGCCCGGGCCAAGGACCCTCGCCGCCACAGGGAAGCCCACTCACGGCCACCGCCAAGAGGTGAGTGAGAGTAGCCCCAGGGCAGAGGACCCGTGGCCGCAGAGGCCCTGAGGACAGGGCGCGAGGGCCAGGTTGGGCCAGAGCCTCCCTACCCCCACTGCCCACTCTCTACACAACCCAGGGGACTGGGGAGAGGCGTGGAGTCTCTGCTGAGCCCGGAGAGCGGCTCATTCGCGTGACTGTCCCTCTGCAGTGCGCAACCGGGGTAGGGTAAGGTCAGCACACCAGTGGGTGCACAGTGAGTTCTTACTGACAGCAGTGTACAGTGTCAGAGACCATGTATGTACGTCTGTATGTAGTTACTGAGACTTGTAACTTGGGGAAAATAAACTAAACCAAAGAACCAAATACACAATAATCCTAATATAAATAAGTTTGTGGGTTACAGGGTTACACTGAGCATGATGATCAATACAAGAAAGGAGTGACCGCTCCTCCTTTTAGAGTTGGTACTCTCCCTCCCTAGGTCCTGGTCAGCTGGTGCCAGGATGCTCTTTGGAGGGAGAGGGCGACATCCCCCTGGTTACCTTTTGGATTCTCAGCTGAGGCCAGTTAAGCAGATCTGCTGATTGACCTGTCTTAATCAATCCTAGTCACAGGAGAATCTGAGGAGATAGTTAAGGCTTTGGCCCAGTTCTCTGCAACCTGGCATCCAGCCACTCTTGTTCTTCATCTGGATCTAACTTCTGGTTTAACTTTTCCTAAATTGCTTAAATGCTTCTCTTATACCTGAATTCCTATGTCATTCCTTGTATTTTCTCAGAATTTTTAGGTTTGGGATCTTAAATTGTTCACTCAAATTTCTCAAGGGCTAGAGTCTAATGACTGCATAGATAGCTGCCCCATGAATACCAAATCAGATTATGGCATGAAAGAGAAATAAACCTTAATTATTTTAAGCTGCTGAGATTTTAAGTTGTTTGCTCCAGCACTTAGCCTAACTAGTACCTACGTTTTCCAGTGGAAATTAAAGACTATGGCTTAGCAGCCTTAGTAGGAATGTGGTCAGCAGATTGAAAAATCAGAAAAGTATGTTATGCTGTGAAAAAGATATTTGCCACAATCTGTTGCCAACAATAATTTTGTAGGTAGACCATGTGCTTATTGCTAGGTACCTCTAGTGAAACAGGTTAGAAAACAATGTTAGTGGTGCAGTGTTAGTAGTAGTTAGTATATCCTCCTCACTAGTGTTGTCTACACTGGGCAGGTACAAGAAAGAAATAAGCCTAGGAAAGAGTTGGCCATTTCGCAAGCAGAAGTGAGAGAGAAGACACACACACACACAGCTAAAACCGTCACTGTTAAAGGGTTAGAAATGTCTGCGGCCCCTAGGTCCCAAACAATAAGGGATGTGATTGCAAAAGATCTTGAGTAACCGAAAAACTTCTGTTGAACAAAGTGACTAAGCCTCTTTCAGCAAACATCACATTAATAGCCATTTTTAGCCACTATTAAATTAAGAAAAAAAATGAGTGGAGAAATTAGACAATAAAATCAAACTGATTTGAGACCAATGTCTGGAAAGCATCTTTGGATGCGGTTATAGGCACATGGTACTAATTGCAAGCAAATAAATTTTAAGCTTTGTTCATGAGATTGCATGGCACATAAAACCATGAGGGTGCTCCAAGGGAGCTTTTAATTAGAAAGCATTAAAATAATCTCTAGAAAGACAGTGGGCTGTCAAAATTCTGCATCCCCAAGGAAGACACAACACACTTCAGCTATGCCAAGGAATATAAGCAATAAGGAAGAACCTTGCAAAGGGTAGAGTTAAGGGGCCAGAGAGAATAATGTGCAAGAGTTGCTTACTGAGAGCAGACTCCGGGAAGAATCATGGTTCTTTTCTTGTTCTTGAGGTTGGGAGGCTTCATAATGTTTATCTAGAAGCATTATCCCCAACCAGTAAGTATTGTATTTCCTTTTTTACTCTTTCCATATGGAACTATTATGGTGGATGTCAGGGACAGATACTAAGTTCATAGGTCACAGCGCTCTGAGAAACTGTGTCTGCCTTGTTGTAAAGGACATGCATTACCCGAGACCCTGGACTTTGAAATGGACTTTAGAAGTGAGTGTAATCTGTATGTGGAAAAAGAGGATAACATGAAAATTTGGTTACTGGAAGCAGTAGGCTATGGTAGAAATGCTAATGTTCACCAGTATCCATATTCCCTTGTCTCAGACTCACATGAAAACTACCTTTCCCAACTGATTAGATATGGCCAGGTAATTGAATTCTAGTCAATAGAATCTGGGCAGAAATAAAGTACTGTAATACCAGGCACACCCCACACAATGTCCTATGATAGAGGATTCTGAGATCCTAGAAAAAAGTTAGAAAACTACAGCCCACAGGCCAGATCTGGCTCACTGCCTACTTTTGTACAATCCATGAACTAAAATGGCTTTACATTTTATTATCATTAAAAAAAGGATAATATTTTGCATCATTCAAAATTATATAAAATTTGAATTGAAATATCATAAAGTTTTATTGGAACACATCCACATTCATGTTCATTTACATATTGTCTATATCTGCTTTTACATTGCAGTAGCAGAGTTGAATAGTTGCAACAGAGAGCATATGTGTGTGGCATTCTCATTGCTGTACCCTGTTGACTCAGTGCACTGTACACTGCAGTGATGCAGATAAACCTGGACAGCATTTTGAGTGCTGTGCGAATGACTGTACTGTGACATTTTATTTTTTTACTCTTAGTACATACTCATCAAGTCCAAACAAGAAATGAAAAGTGAACTTCAAATGGTATACTTTTAAGGCAAAGTAGAGTGGGGATTATTTTGTTAACAAATTATGTGGCAAAGCATTGTGTTTTTATACAGAAACCTAGCTGTGGTAGGCAAAAAAACACCTTCTCCTTCCCCAAAGAAGTCTACATCTTCATTTCTCGAACCTGTGAATATTACCTTACATGTCAAAAAGGATTTTATTTTATTTTTTTTTTTTAAGATTTTATTTATTTGACAGAGAGATCACAAGTAGGCAGAGAGGCCAGCAGAGAGAGAGGAAGCAGGCTCCCTGCTGAGCAGAGAGCCTGAAGCGGGCCTTGATCCCAGGACCCTGAGATCATGACCTGAGCCGAAGGGAAAGGCTTTAACCCACTGAGCCACCCAGGCGCCCTCAAAAAGTACTTTATAGATGCAATGAAATGAAGGATCTTGATAGGGAGAGAGATTTTAAAAATTTAATCTAGATACAGAGCTTTATTTACAAATAAGATTAATGGCATTTTGTTACATCAAATGAAGAGTGCAGCAGTCTGAGTAAATCCTGTCACAGAAGCAGTTAGACCCACTATAACCAATTTTTGGAATCAGGGTATGGCACCTCAGTGACCTGCAGTCTTCAGTTTGTGACTGCTACCTTATATCCCAATGGATGTTTCGTTTCTTTTGTTTTTGTAAATACATACACACACCAGCAGGTCATGGTCCCTGGATGAGTCCTTTGTGCATCACAACAAGCAAAATGGAGCACTGTAAGTCTTAATAGGATATACTAATGTATTCCAGGAATCTTGTCTTAAAAAGTGTTAAGCACAAAAATAAAGATGAATCCACAAATTAACCAAATTCTATTTTCTGCACATTCCAGTTTGGGCTTTTATTTAACATTGACTATACAGTACTACTGCTACCACTTGTTTACTACCCAGAAAGACACATTTTTTACTTTAGTGTTTGTAAAGAGGGATTTAAAATGTTTTTTTTTTTTTAACACAGCAGTTTTTAAACACAGTGCATTTTATATAATATGCTGAGGTTTACTTATCCTACTACAAATAACTACTCAATTCTCAGCCTGAACCATAAACTCAATTAGAAATCAATGAACAGAAGCAAAGAACTTGGTAAAATGTGAATTTGTTATCTAAAGAAATAAGATTGTTTCCCTGGCAATACAGTATTCTTTCAGTGGCCAAGCTACGTAGTGCAAAGTAATAACTTACTTTGTATCCGCATAAATATTGAAACACCATTAGGAACACTTTCCCTTTTATGAAACAATTTATGCCAATATGACATAAAATAGCCCTTCATCCTAAGAACATAAGGGATATTTTAAACTATTTCATGTAAATAGTTTGGAATCTGGGCAGAAATTCCCCCATAATAGCAGACATACAGTAAAATCCCCCATAATAGCAGACATACAGTTCTAGCTATTTGTTTCAGAATCTTACAATTCCAGGAAGGCATTAGGACCATTATTATCCTAGTGGTCCCAAAGTGACCACACTGGTTCTTACAAAAAGGAAGCTGGGCAGTCAGAATTAGAAGAAGAAGTGGGATGATGGAAGCAGAAGTTGGAGTCATGAGATTGTTGGCTGGGGACCAAGAGCCAAGGAATTCAGAAATCCTGCAGAGGCTAGGAAAGGCAAGGAAAAAGACTGTCCACTACATCTTCCAGAGGGAACACAGCCCCATCAACACCTTATTTTATCTCAATAAGACTCCCTTTAGATTACTAACCACCAAGAATGTAAGATAATAAATTTGTGTTGTATTAAACTACTAAGTTTGTGCTCTTTTGTTAGAGCACCAAAAGGAAAAGAATGCAGTATGCATTGATGTTACCAGAAGCATTAAATTATTTCCAAGTGACAAGAAAGCAATGTGCAGAAAAATAAGAAAATGTAAAACAAAGTATCTTAGTACATATACTTTCTTCACAAAAATAAACAAAAAACAATGAGGCTAAAAACCCAAGTTAATTTTCCAGTGGCTCATTTGCTAGCCATGTAAAGAGAGCTATTTACTATTTACTATTTACTGTTTACAGTTAACTAAATTGTGTTGGAGAAGCTGAAGAAATGTGTCTAGAGAAAATTCAAAACTATTATGCTTCTGATGGAAATAGTTACTCAAATCATCAAGGATGCTGGGAACAACATTGATAATTAAAAAAATAAGGCATATAATTTTAAGTGGTTTATCTTTGTTCTTGAAGAGTAAATGTTACCTACACTCCTCAGTTGTTTATTTGATGCCAAGTTTAAAGTTATTGAATCAGAGTGGACAAACAACAGGTGAACTCATTTTCCAGAAACACTGAGAAAACATTAACACAACCTGAAGTAGCATCTGCTAACGACGTATTACAACTTATAGGGTAAAATATGTATGGAGCAGAGAAAGGCTTAGTTGGACAAATGCACAAAAGTAGTGGGAAGATGAGGTATATAAAGCCCATGATTATTCCTTATGTTATTCATGAGCAGGGATTTTGCAGAAAATATTGAATCTATCATGTATTATTGAAACAGAAGTGCAAGCAGTGTACTTCATTTGATCTCATGGATCTATCCATCATCAGCTCCATGAATTTTTGTAAAGAACAGAAGCTGGATATCCTGACTTGCCCTCCTACAGCAGTTTGATGGTTTAGCAGTGTTGGTATTTTATTGTCAAAACAAATAGAGTCAAAAGTGGAAATTTTGGGGTGCGTGAGTGGCTCAGAGTGTTAAGCCTCTCCTTTGGTTTATGTCATGATCTCAGTGTCCTGAGATCGGGTCCTGCATCAGGCTCTCTGCTCAGCGGGGAGCCTGCTTCCCCCTCTCTCTGCCTGCTTCTCTGCCTTTTTGTGATCTCTCTCTCTCTCTCTCTCTCTATGTCAAATAAATAAAATATTTTTTTAAAAAGGTGGAAATTTTTCTGAACAAGGACAACTGTACTCAGCTGCTATTATCAAACACTGAATAACTTTGGAAGTCACTGCTTTTTTATTTTTATTTTTTTAAATTTATTTATTTGGGAGAGAGCACAAGTATGGGGTGGGGAGAGAGGGAGAAGCAGACTCTCTGCTGAAGAAGGAGCCCAATGGAGGTCTTGATCCCAGGACCCTGAGATTCATCTGAGCTGAAAGCAGACACTTAACCGACTGAGTCACACAAGCATCCTGGAAGTCCGCTTTTTCTAAATTATTGATAATGTTTAATGAAGTTGACCTAAGTTTCAAGGCAAAATAGCCCTTATATGTGGAAAACACTGCATAAAGTCATTTCCATAACAACTAATGTTATTTAAGTCACAGGCAATGCCAAGCTGTTTTTAGGTACTTTCTTTGCTGTGAATTTAAAACAAAAATCAAATTTTCCATTCTAGACTGCATTATTACAAATTGTAGTTATCAAGACAGTATGGTACTGGCACAAAGCAGCACATATAGATCAGTGGGGCAGAACAGAAATCCAGAAATGGACCCACAACTATTTGGTCAACTAATCTTTGACAAAGCAGGAAAAAATATCCAGTGGGAAAAAGGCAGGCTCTTCAACAGATGGTGTTGGGAAAACTGAGAAGAATGAAATTGCACTTCTTTGTTACACATACACAAAAATAATTCAAAATGGATGAAAGATCTAAATGTGAGATAGGAAACCATCAAATCCGAGAGGAGAACAAAGGCAGCAACCTCCTTGACATCAGCCATAGTAACTTATTACTAGACATGTCTTCTGAGGCAAGGGAAACAAAAGCAAAAATGAACTATTGGGACTTCATCAAGATAAAAAAAACTTCTGCACAACAAAAGAAACAGTCAACAAAAGTGAAAGGCAGCCAATGGAATGAGAGAAGATATTTTCAAATGTCCTATCTAATAAAGGTTTAGTATCCAAAATACATAAAGAACTAATCAAAACCAACACCAAAAAAAACAAATAATCCAGTTAGGAAATGGAGAAGACATAAGTAGACATGTTTCCCAAAAATCTAGCCAGATGGCCAACAAACACATGAAAAGATGCGCAACATCACTCATCATCAGGGAAATACAAATCAAAACCACAATGAGATATCACCTCACACCTGTCAGAGTGACTAAAATGAACAACATAGGAAACAACAGATGTTGGTGAGGATGCAGAGAAAGGGGAACCCTCTTACACCCTTGATGGGAATGCAAACTGGTATAGCCACTTTGGAAAACAGTATGGAGTTTCCTCAAAAAGTTAGAACTACCCTGAGATCTAGCAAATGCACTACTAGGTATTTATCCAAAGGATACCAGAATACTTATCCAAAGAGGCACATGCACCCCAGTGTTTATAGCAGCATTATCAGCAATAGCCAAACTGTGGAAAGAGCCCAACTGTCCATTGACTAATGAATGAATAAAGAAATGGGGTGTGTGTGAAAAAGAATGGAATATTACTCAGCCATCAAGAAGAATGAAATCTTGCCATTTTCAGTGATGTGGGTAGGGCTAGAGTGTATTATGCTAAGTGAAATAAGTCAAAGACGAATACCATATGATTTCACTTATATGTAGAATTGAAGATACAAAACAGATGAACATACAAGAAGGGGAAAAAAAGAGAGAGGAAAGCAAACCATAGAAGACTCCTAACTATAGAGAACAAATTGAGGGTTGATGGAGGGGAGGTGAGCAGGAGATGGGTTAATGGATGGTAGGTATTAAGGAGGGCACTTGTGTTGAGCACTAAGTTTTATATATAAGTGATGAATCATTAAATTCTATTCCTGAAACCATTATAGTAACTAACTAGAAATTAAAAATTTTGATACAGACAAAATGCCAAAATCTCCAATCCCACAGGAATTTGCAGTGATGTGTTTTACTAGCTCAAACTACCGTTCCAATAATGTGTTTTGGTATCTCCAGGCAAGTCCAAAAGAAATTTCCAAATTTCAGAATCCATATGATCATTCAGTTGAGGACCTTCCTTCTAATCTTCAATCACAAGTAATTAGTCTTCCATGTAATGATAGGTTAAAAGGCAAGGGAAAAATCTAATATCCTGAAAATGCCTTCTGAAAGTAGAAAATGGTCAATTAAAATCAAACATTCATGGACAGATACCTGTATTGGCAAAACTTATCCATGTGAAAAGAAATATGATAAAATCTCATTACAGATCAGCATTAATTGATAAACATTTGCTATGTTTTGATAATAGGGAAACTAATTTTAAACCTCCATTAAGCAAATGTATAACCCCCAACAAAATAATTTCATTTTTATTAGTAGATTTGTATTACTAAGTACAATTACTAATTGTACTTATGTACTTTGTTACTCTATTTTGAATTTCACCAAAATAACATTTGTTGAAATTTGTTTTCTCTCTTCTTATGTAAATATCTAGATAATATCTTTGATTTTTCCTCTTGACTGACAAAGCCTAAAATATTTATTATCTGGTACTTCACAGAGAATATTTTCTGACCCTGCTTAGAAGATGGTAGTCATTAGATGCAAGGAGACTGGATTCCTAATCACTAATGTGGAAGGCTCACCACTGAATCCTCAACTGGATCATGACATGAATGAGGTATTACGCTTTATTGTGGTAAGCCTCCAAGATTTGTGAGTTGTTTGTTAGAGCAGCCGGTGTTACTGTGACTAAAACAATCTCTTAATTATATAATTGAAATTCATTTTTAAGGAAACCTCAGAAACCATAAATATTTCCGAGAAATACTTAAGTCACTTTAGGAAATGGCTACAGAGGCACGATTTTAACAAAGTAAATCAGCACAGGGAATTCATCTTTCATTAATACAGCCACCATTGTTTAAGGCACTCTGAGCAAGGTTATAAGCAAGGGTGATTTGATGTTTCACTTTGAATTATAAATTCCCACTTCTTTTTTAATTGAGCAATTTAATACATTTAAATCAGTAAATCATCAGAAGCTGCATGCAATCATTTGTTTAATGGAAGTTGCTTAGATGAAGAAAGAAAATGCATTTTGCCCCCCTAAATGAGAAATTTCTCTTTCTTTGGGATGATGTTAAACTGTTCCTTGCATGCAAACTAGAAAAGAATAGATTTTGAGGTTTGCATGGGACATTTACTGTGAAATATCCCCAAAGAAAACACTAGGCAAACTCCTGTAATAAAATGCAGCCACCAAACTGTCGATATTTGTCCCAATTACATGAAGAAGTAGAAAAACACTGAGCAGAGATTTTTTTTTCTCCATTTGGCATTGCAAAATGAACAATTACCTAAGGTGATGAGCATTTCACTTTCTGATTCAGAGTACTCATGTTCGTCAGATTAAATTATATATAAGCATGGCTTCATATTTCTTTTAAAGAATCCCTTATTAAAAAAACAATTTCTGAATATGCATAACATGACTGTGTATCCAAAAATCTCATCTTGAACATTCTAATTAATGTTTCCCAAATGTTCCTAAGTATGAGAATCACTCAGAGAAAGTGTTTGTTACTGTGTCAGTTTTTGTGACCAGAAACTGATTCATTAGGTATGGTGAAGACCCAGGAGTGCACTTTCATAGATTTACCTTGGAGGTTAAGCAGTGTATGTTAGATATTATGAATTGGATCACTCAGCCTCCATTTTGCCTTCTTAGATTCTCTTGCAGCTAGGATTCTGGCACCAAATTAATTCCACTATTTAGATGTGCTTGCAGAAAATTTAGAAGGCAACAGCAAAGTGAAAACCATCTTTCTGCTCCCCTCCCAACCTCTCCACCCCAGCCTATTGCCCATTTCTTCTCTCAAGCATGATAGTGGTCACGGATTTTCTCAGGTAATGTTTCAGTGTCTATCATCGAGTTTTCTGTGTGGTGAACAGTGGCAGTTTCAGAAACAGCAGTGGTTTCCCTTCTTCCTGGGATAGTTCCTGTGATTATCTGTTGTTCTAGAACTGTTCCTGAAAGGAAACTAATACTTCCACAAATTCCAGCTATTCTGCAAGCATCTAATTCTCTACATCATGTCAGTTTCTGCTTAAAAAACCCCAAAGTGTTCTGTTCCTTTAACTAAGCTTTGACTATAAAAAAATATGACATCAACAATAACATGATACAGTAGGCAATTTTAGACCCATTTGTACCTCTTAGGAACCTGTTTCTCATCATACAGTGATGGGGTTATGAGAAGATTCATTAATGGCATCAAGATTCTGTTGAGTTTCCTTGATTGATATTTGGATAGCAAATATAATTGCCCTCTGCTACTCAACTCCACCATTTCCCCCCAACACAATACACACACATCAAAGGACCAGAGATGAGAGTAAGCCTTTTAACCAGTGCTCCTGTAGGTGGAGACTAGCCTTAGGCTGCAACCACAGACTCTGGGAGGGTTGGTATCATGCATGCAGTAGACAAAGGAAGAAAGCCAAAAAGGAAGAATATAAACTTCAAAAGGGAAGACATTCTTGCTTTTTTTTTTTAATGATACTTATTAAAATGATCATAGCGCTCACAACAGTGCCTAGCAATCACTTATGTAAGGAATTCAATAAATAGGCAATAAAGATTTCTTGAATTATGGATTAGTCTAATACAGGTTTTAAAGGAGTTATTGCTTCTTACGAAGGTAAAGTTTCTAGAGCCTTGTCTTGCCTCAGGGCTAGACTGGTATATTATGGTAAAAAAACAGTAATAATAATAATAATAATAAATGTATGGGTTTAGAAACAAGCATAGGACCCAAATAGTTAGGAATTTTGTTTACCAACCTAGATCTCTGAATACCATGATTTTTACTTCTATGCTTTGCCAACTGGGAAGGCCACTGTGATGTTTTTGCCTTAGATGTTGCTCTGAGTGAATATTTATCTACTGCCATTCCCTTGAGTTATGTCTTGGAAACACTCTGCTACCTTCCATCAGAATGCCAAGCCTAGCCTTGCACTACTTTGGTTTTCCAAGCTCCTTAACAATTACCTGGGTACTGAAGTAGAATTTATGTCTTAGAACATAGCTTTGAACAGAATATAACATATCAAAATCAGAAGTCACGTTTAGAGACAGATTTTTGTTAGGTGACTTAAAATTGAAAAATTTTAGGTGACTTGTTAGGTGATTTAACATTAAAACCCCAGAGCACGGGGCTAGTATGTACATCCCTCCTGCCTAATGTCAAGGTTGGGTCCAGAATTGTTGGTAGTGCTGATTGATGATTGGTGGTGGCCATCAAGGTATAAGAGCTGTAGGAAGAAGTAGGTTACACAAACTGCGATAAGCTCTGCTGTGGGGTGTAAGGTTTTTCATAGCAAATAGAATGGAGACCACAAAGGCAAACAGAGTCCAAAGAGTGAGCTTTACTGCAAGCACCCACAGGCGAGGGAACATCATGTCCCTAGGTGATTGGTTGGGGGTGGGGAAGGTCCAGACAATGGTGGGTGGTCCCTGGCTGGAAAGTCACATATGGGAATTTTCAGTCCCCCTGGCTAGGTTTCAATTTACTGGAGATGACAAGATGGGCACGGCTGCTTTGGTGGGAAGATCAGCCATCTTGGCCCAGTCTGCGATGTCCACCAGTTTGGGTGCCCCTGTCTCTCAGCCAGCCCAACATGGGGAAATTTTATGTTGTCAATATCTGTTCCACTTACTGATCCTTATAATAAAAGGTTTGAACAGAGGGCAGCCCTAGGACATGGATCTCCAAGCAATATTTTGTCTAACTCCATGACCTGTATCCCCTAGGGTTCCCTCACTTCCTTTATCATTGCTGTTAGTCACTCCTTAAAACCATGATCCAGTAATAGAAAAATCTTAACTTTATTAACCTTAAGCACAATTGAACTTGGAATTTTAAAAAATAAGGTAGATAAAATTAAATAAGAATAAAATACAAAGCATGGGAGCTCTTTTTCCCAAGAATATTTTTTGAAACTAAAGAAACTCCCTTCTAGCTATAACATAGGACTGGTACTCACGTGCCTGTAATATGGCTTCCAGCCCACACTGATTCTTTCCTAATTCCATGAGACATGCCATTTCTATGCTCAGGTCTTCTCTCTTAGGCAAAAATATCTTCCATTTTAGTAAATACTGAAGTAGCTCTTCTATAACCAAACTTAGTGTTTCTAATCACTAAATCTAAATCACTTAGGAAATGACTAAATTTTATTTTGCTGGTTCAGTTTCCAATCACTGATTTTGGATGGAACCCATTGATTTAGTACAGCAAACATTCACTAAGTCTTCTCACATGCTACGCACTGTACACGGTTCTAGGCATACCAAGATGAGCAGCCACAGCCGTTCTTTCCAAGAAGCTATCTGTGGTAACAGGTCCATGAAAAACAACTAGAATGCAAGGCATGATAAGACTTCATTTGGAAACTGAATTATCAAAGTAATTACAAATTTGTCAGGCATTGAGCAAAATGAAGGTTGAGATTCTTTTCATAGAAGAGAGAACTGGATACATCAAATAACCACTGGAGACATTTAAGAGTGTAATTTCTGCAGGAGTGAGTTGTACTGTCTCTGAGAGAAAACATTGTTTTCTAAATCAATTTATATCAATTCTGAAAGCATTCTTAGTTGTCAAAAGGACAAAGTTGAATTGTAGCTTTATATTATTTTTAAACATAATTTTCTAAACTTTAACTTATTTTTTTTAATTACATGTAAAATTTTCTTTTCTTTTAACGGGATATCTATAGTCATAACTTTGACAGTTCTATATTGAGTGATACTTTTATATTTGAGATTAATAATCTAGGGCCAACATGATTTTTGGTAGTTTGCATTCGTTTTAAAAGAATAACCTATAAAACACTTGACTATAGGTTTGTAAAGCATTTGGAAAGTTAAATTCTAATAACAGGTTTATTGAGTTTATTCTTTCTCAATCTCAAAAGATCAGGAATGTAGAACCCAATCCATTCTATTAATTTTCATTAAATATTCTCTATACTGTTCATTATTTTTCTTTTCTATGAGACATATGTGGTCATTAAAAAAACACATTTAAAGATAGTTCTCATAAAATATTCTAACTTGGGAACTTCATGTTTCCTCTGCATTTCTCCTCTGCATTTCTCCAACCATAAAACCATTTCACTTGTACATGACAAGACAAAGGTGAAGGGTTTTGTTCCAATTAATTGTGTGAATCCATGCAGTTGTTCAAGTATTCTTGAAATTTTCACATTTGCTGTCAGTGCTTACATAATGTCACTGGAAGAATAACCCTGGGAATTATTGAATCCTGTTTCCTCATTTTACTGATGAGATTCAGAAAAGAGAACCAGTGTACGTAGGGACCACACATTTCCCTGCTTTATGGCAATAATGGGAATATAACCAAGATTTCTGGGTTCCTATTTTAAGACACTTTTATTATAACACAGCTGCCTCCTTAATTAGCTATAAAATAATAAAAGGTCACTTTTGAGATAAAAGTTGTAAGTAAAAGATTTTTTACTGTACCCCATATAATTAAGTGTATCTATGATAAATAATGGTATGAAATTCCAATTTTATAATTTAAGATATTTAAGAGAATGTCATTTAAAGTCAGTGTTTGATTTGAGTGCTAAGCAAGGTAGCATGTAGTTTTAAGTCAGTATAATACTCTAATAATATATCATTGTAAATCTTTTCAACAAATACATGTTTTGTTTTGTTTCTTTTCCAACAAGGCTTTATTACAGAGAGGGGCGAGGGGTTCAGTCCTTCTTGCCTGCCACTTTCCTCATGGTGGCGAGGACGTTGCTCAGCTCCTCTCTTCCTCTTGGCACGGGTTGGCACGGGTGTGTGTCCCCACCCTTTTCTTTCTTTCTTTTTTTTTTTTTTAAGACTTTTTTTTTTCTAAGATTTTATTTATTTATTTGACAGAGAGAAATACAGCCAGAGAGGGAACACAAGCAAGGGGAATGAGAGGGAGAAGCAGGCCTCCTGCCGAGCAGGGAGCCCGATATGGGGCTCGATCCCTGGTCTCCGGGATCATGACCTGAGCCGAAGGCAGTCGCTTACCAACTGAGACACCCAGGCGCCCCTCCCCACCCTTTTCTTGATGAACTTGAGGGCGCGCTTGTCCTTGGACACCTTGAGCAGCTCCATGGCTCGCCGCTCTCTCGTAGGGAGCAAAGCCACACACCTCTCGGATCACGTCCTGCATGAACTTGGTGTGCTTGGTGAGACGCCCGTGGCAGCGGCTGTGCCTCAGCTTGCTCACGTTTCTTAGTCACCTTGTGGCCCTTGTTCAGGCCCACGGCCATAGGGTAGCGCAGAGCCATGGCTACTGCTCCTCAATGGCTCCCATGGCAGAAGAACTCAACAAATACATGTTTTGTGAATATTTCTGCTTGTAGAATATTGTCTGATTTCCAGAAGAAGTGGTTGAGAAGTCAAGGAAGATTAAAGAGAAATAAAGGTTATGGTCTTTATATTTAAATAAAACCTTCAATATAGAAGTAGGAGGGGGAACCCCACGAACAAATGATACAACTTTATTATTGACTGTTCAGGTTTTTTAAAATTTTTATTTGCCAAAATATAGTGAGAGTAGGAATTAGCCCTAATTGTAATGTAAATATTAACACCTCAGTCCTAAAGACAGTTCCAGAATCTGATCATTTCTTATCATTTCTGCCTTTATATAATGAAGAATCTGACTCCATTTTGGGTGTCTGACTGCTTACAGTTTTTAAGCCTAACTGTTCCATCACCCCTTATGCTCCACATCCAGGAAAGCTGATAAAGCCCTAAGTGCTCCTACCTTGGACACCAGTGGGATGTTCAAACCTTTGTGGGAACTCTCTGTCCAGTCGCACTTACTGAGCACCACAGATCCCCAAGTGAGTCTTTCCCTGCTCTCTCAGGCCATTTTTGGGCCATCTTAGGAGGTGTGTCCTGTTCTTTCCAAAAAGCCATGTTGTATGAATAATAAACCTTTTCATGCCCTTTTGGGGTGTGTGTGTGTGTGTGTGTGTGGCCATCAGTCTTGACATCTGAACCAAAGTTTGAATGGAGGTGCCTTCTGTTTCTGTTGAGTGCCCACAGTGCATTATCAGTATGTGGTATTAAGCTACCATCACCTCTGGCAATACCCTTCTACATATCTGGTCTCCCAGTTTCAGCTGTGTCCCACTTTTGTCTAACTTCCATAGGGCAACCAAGATGATCATTTTAAAATGTAAGTCACTGCTCATTCACAGTCCTCCAAAGGGTTCATTCAAAAGAGGAGCCAAAGTTCCTACCATGGACAAGACTTTTTATGAGCTTCCATCTCCCACTCCTTTTCTGACATTATCTCTCAGCCCCTTACTATTTGCCCCTTTATCATGGTGTTCTGGCTAGCCACAGGAGCCAGAGGGGCCTCCTGGTTGTTCCTTGAGCATGCTGAGCGTATTCCAGTTCATTTTCACTTACTGTGCCCTCTGCTGGCTTTCTGGTCCCCTGTGAGTCCTCCAGATAACCTGCTGGCTAGTATTGTCATTTCCTCATGTTTCTGCTCTGATATCACCTTGGGACTAGGGCCTTCTCTGATGACCTACATAGAAAATAGCAATTCCCTCACACTCTAACATTCCCAATCTCTATTTCCCCCTTTTATTCCTTCATTATAATATTGGTTTTTTTCCAACATATAATATTGGTTTTTTCCAACATATTACAGATTATAATTATTGTGCATTTTCAACTAGAAGTTAAGCTTTCTGAGGGTAGGGACTTTGTTTTGTTCATTGTTATATCCCCAGTAGATTGTCAGTGCCTGGCATAGAGTATGTATGTCCTCACTTTGTCAGGGCACAGACACATCAGAACCCATAGCTTTGAAAATATCCTACTTGGGTAACTAAGCTAATTTTTTAATCCTTTTTTCCCTCCATAGACACATGGATATACAATAAACATTGACAGTCTTTTAAAAAATATTTTGTTTATTTATTGGACAGAGTGAGACACAGCTAGAGAGGGAACCTAAGCACGGGGAGTGGGAGAGGGAGAAGCAGGCCTCCCGCTGAGCAGGGAGCCCTATGTGGGGCTCCATCCCAGGACCCTGGGACCATGACTTGAGCCAAAAGCAGACGCTTAAGGACTGAGCCACCCAGGCACCCCAGTCTTGTCTGATTCTTCACCCAAATCTCTATCCTCCCTGGGCAAGCAAAGAATAATACGCAGAATTAAGGAATTACACTACAACGAACTTAGTTTTGTTTTCTGATTTAATATTGGATATAACTTTTACAAACAATTACTACTTTCAGTTGGCTTGCCATTTCTGCAAGAAATATCAGACTACATCTTAAACCGAGAGCTATGGCTTGATTTATATTCAGATAGATGGAAAAGGGGGCTGTTGGGGTCATTTGGGCCTGGTTTACATCAGATACCATGGTAATTAAATAGAATAATTATTCTATCAGTCATTTCCTGGGCTCTCCTGTGCTTTCTTTAGATTTCTGCCCTGTAGTTTTTACATGGAAGGGCTTCTAAGATGCTCTTTGGGAGGCTACAGCTTGTCTCATTTGCTTCTTTTTGTTCTTTTGGGATGACCCACCATCGCAGTGCTTTGAAGGCAGTGGGAGACCTGTGTTTTCATCCCCTCTAAAGAGATGCACACTTCCTGAAGGCTCAGCAGAGAATATAGAAATCTGACTCCTCCACCAAGCAAGACAGTGCCCCTGGAAAACTGCATTGAAGTGAGGGGCTCACAGAAACTTTCCCACTTTTTACATTTTGATCTTCTATGTTGATCTTCTATGTATTTCTTTTATTAAGCCATTATTTAAAGAATAGATCTCCAGCTGTACTTAAATGCAAGTATCAAGGGTGTGTGATGCCCTGACTAATAGGACCCATGGAGATTTGATGTTATTACATTTTAATGTCATGGCAGTTCCAGCACTGGATGTGAAGTAAAATCCTGGGTTTCTTTCACCTGGCATTGGAATTAGAGGCTTAGAATTTATTTTATTTATTTTAATTTATTTATACTTTAGCTTTGCATTTATTTGCAACTCTCTTTATGATACCTAGCATCCTAAGCTATGTATACTTTTGCTTCTCCATTCTTTTTTTTTTTCTTTTAAGATTTTATGTATTTGAGAGACAGAGAACATGAGCAGTGGGGAGAGGAAAAGGGAAGGAGAGAAATAGACTACCCACTGAGCCCACATGGGGCTCCATCCCAGGATTCTGGGATCATGACCTGAGCCAAAGATAGATGCTTAACCCACTGAGCCACCCAGGCGCCCACTTCTCCTTCCTTATGACATTTATCATAACATTATATTTTAGTTACTTTTGTAGGTTAGTCATCCCCAGAATGTAAGTTGGTTGAAGGCAAGGAAGATATCTTTGTGTAAATCTCCTTAACCCTGAGCCACATTTTTCACCAGAAATCAGAGGGTCTGCTTACATTTTAAAATTTTGCGACCTAGTGTAGGTCAGCACCCAGAGTTTCTTAGCCTCCACTCTAGATTTCTAACTATAGTCTGAAAACTGTCAACACAATAATGGTAAACTGTAGCCATTGCCCAGATACCAAAATAACTCATGTTAGGGCCATAAAGGACCAGAGAACTCTAGCAGTAAGTTTCTATACCCTAATCCTGACCCTGGTTCCATCTAAAGTTCCTAGTTAGTGGGGGCCAGCCAAGTTCTCTACCGGAGATGGCAGTGGTCTGTCCTAACAATATTACAAATTCATATACATTTAGCATTGTTATATATTTCTGGTAGATTAATACCTGTCCTCATGGTATGTCTCTTTACATCTTTAATAATGCCTCTTTCCTTACCATCTTACACTATTTAATGGGGATCCCTTCACTGTTGTTGAAGTGTTTGTATTGCAGATCTTTTTCTTACCTTGTGTTTTCAGTCTTAGGTCTAATATATATTCCTAGTAAGCAGCAGCCACTTGCTTTTCCTTCTATCTCCAGTGAGGAAATTTATTATAGCATAATAACAATGGTGACATTTCCCCACTTCCTTAGCAATGCTACAACCTTGGAACTTTTAATATTCATGCTCCCTCTCCTCCCATTTTTTTGTTATTTTGTGAAAGATATCATTCCATTGTCTTCTGGCTACTATCACTTTTCTGCTATATTAAGACAGCTGAAATATGGCTCAGTCTGACTAAATGCTTGTCTTGTCTTTGTTTTTAAGTAGTATTGGTATGATGTGGTTTACTACTTAAGGGGTTCCTAGCAATTCTTGAATAAGTGCTATAAGTAAATAAAGTATCAATCTTTCATCAGTTTTGGGAAATTCCTATCTATTATCAATCCAAATATTGCATTTACTTTGTTCTTTTAATCTTTTCCTGCTGAAACTTCATGACACAATGTTCTTTCACCTTTTTAGTACCTTTAACCTTAAATCCCATTTGAGTGATTTTAATATTGCTGTTCTTGCTTTCTTTTGATTTGCATTTGCCTGATGTTTCTTTGCCTGTCTCCTTTCTCATAAAATAATTTTATTATTACTTTACTTTGTGCAGGTTACTCATAAATAATATAAACGTCTTTTTGTTTTTCTTGAATGCAATATGGCAGTTTCTTTAAATCTTTCACTTACGTGTAGCATAATAAATAATATACCAATTTTATACCTTCCTTTTAAGTTTATTGGTTATTTTATCTCACAGTTTGCTTTATTCCTTTTTTTGTTTTTTTAGTTTCAGAGGTAGAATTTAGTTTAACACCCATTGCTCATCACATCAAGTGCCCTCCTTAATTGCCCATCATCTAGTTACTTCATCCTCCCATCCCCCTTGCCTCCAGCAACCCTCTGTTTGTTTCCTATAGTTAAGTGTCTCTTTTTGTCTCCCTCTCTAATTTCGTTTGATTTCATTCTTCCCTCCTTTCCCCTATGATCCTTTCTTGTTTCTTAACTTCCACGTATAAGTGAAATCATATGATAATTGTCTTTCTCTAATTGACTTATTTCGCTTAGCATAATACCCTCTAGTTCCATCCATGTTTTTCTCTTCAGTGTAGGGATAGAGGGAGCATACCTCAATATCGTAAAAGCCATATGCTTTATTCCTTTTAAAAATTATTGCTGTTTTATTTAATTTACTATTCATTCCATCTTTTGCTCCTTGTTCATGTAGAAATTCCGTTTGTACTTTTCTAGTTATATAAGATAGGCACTGGCCTTCCACTAGATATTTGTGCATAGATCTTGTCTGTGTTCGTTAGCTGGAGTTCTGACCCTTAGGCTCAATGCTGTTAACTCATTGCTTGCCCAGGCATAGGAGAGGAAGCCCCTTGCAGTTTCTTCCTCAGAACCCAACAGAATTCAAGGCTTCACTTAAACCCACTTGCTAGTAGGTTCCATCAACTGCTTGGAGTTGAAGAATTAAATAGCTTAGATTTGCTCTGGAGAGGAAGGAGACTGCATTCAAGTAGCCTTGCTTCCAGAACCCTTTTAAATGCCTCTTAGATGTTATCTCATTTAATCCTCCCAAAAAAACGCCTTCAAAGAATCTATCCATTGCTCCTGGGTCTGTGTTAGGAAAGTAAGCTGTGCAATACCACACAGTGGCACATGCCTGTCTTTGGAGGTGAGCCGAAGCATTCTTTCAGGATACACTTCCTGCATACAATTTGAAGTCTATTCAACCCTTCTGGAAATGTCTTCACACCATTAAATACTAAGAATAATTGGAAGTTTTTTCCATGTAACTTCTCCATATGATGTAGGTCTGTATCCACAAATCAATTCTAAAAATTGCTATCCCAAGGCCTCCCATGGTTCCTCAAGACAGATGTGACAATAGTTAAGGATAGTAACAGTAGTGATTATAATAATGTTGGCTGCTGATTATTGATTGCTCTCTTTGCAACACCAAGCAATGTAAAGAAAGTGTTGTTAATCTCCACAGCCTAGCAGGGCTGTATAATTATCCTTTTATTACAGATGAGGAAACTAAGGCTTTAGGGAGCATAAATGACTTGCTCAAATCCATTCAGCTTTTCAGTGGGAGAGCCTGGGTGCAGACCATGTCAGTCGCCTGTTCTTCCTTTCCATTATATTTCATGTGGTCAGGCTGGGCTCAGAGCAGCCCATGGGCTTACTTGGAGTCTCCTTGGGATAAAGGAGGATTGAAGTGGTGCAGTTCCAGCCTCATCCACACTTCCATCAAGCATCGTGGCCTAGGCAGCCTTTCCACTGAGGATAGTAAGATGGCATTTCCCATCTTTTTTGTTTGGGCTTAGTTCCATTCTCCCAACACTTCCTCTGCTGTGCTAGGTAGCACTCTGACATTCTTTTCCTTTCACCAATGTCCCCATTTTTCTTCCTCTCTGTTGCTAAGTCATATTCTAAGCCCTGTTCTTAATTTCAACTACCCAAGTGTTAAATGATCACCAATAAAACTAAAGCTACACCGTGACCTTAGATATAGATGAGCAAACGTCTTTATCTGATGGAAGTTGGGGCAATAACTGAACTTGGGTTATGTGTTATATGTACTCAGAGGTTGTGTTCTACATACTCAGCTCTGTTTCGCTCACACCATGTTACCTCTTTGAGAATGGATGGGATAGCTGATAAGGTTTAAGGTTGAAGTGCCTGAGTTGAGAGACCCCCAAGAAGACCACCACGGAGCCGAGGAGCCGAATGCAAGCACAAATTTTCTTTTATGAAAGCTTGCCCGGGCAAGGACCCCCATCTAACACACTGACGCAGCGGGGGGAGGAGGAAGGTGCCCAAATTTAGTTAGTTAGGCTTTTTATAGGCCAAAACCACAAAAACCACAAAGCAAGTTGACCTTCTACATGACTGGTGTTAGTGCCGTTTAAGCTGTGCTGTTCATCAGAAATAGGCTGGTGGGTCTAGGGGATTTCTCAACTTGCTTGCTTCAGCTTGAAGATTTGCAAGTGGGGCAGATTTGCTAAGGTCCTGTCTAAGGGATTTTCACATTTTATTGCAAAAGTGACCTGGTGCCCCTAGGATGGCGGTTCTTTTCCAAAATGGTGCTGCTTTGGCTCTACAAGGTATGTTCTCTCTCACGGGTACTTATGGAAATCTCTTGAGGATATAATGGTTCACAAATAGCAGGCTGAGAAAGCTACTTAGAGCCCTTCAGCTAGCTCATCCTATCACTTTAAAAGGGACTGACCTCTGCCTTGAGGGAATAAAATTCATATTCTGGCATTCCTCCATTATATAGAGTAGAATAGACAGAGTAAACATTAAAGCTGTAAAAATTAAAATATGGCCTCTGCGTGCCTACTAATGGCTGTCACTGACTACCAATTTATATAATTAAGTTTTCATCTTTATTTATTATACTTTAAGAATTAAATGTGTTAATAACTAAATAGAATATTTCCTGGAGACCTTCCCTGGTGTGTGAATGTATGTGTTTTTGAGCAGAGTCATGTTTGTGCTCTGGAGTCATCAGAGCTGACATGAACATAAAATTACTGCTCTGAATTCATGGTCTAAAAGCCATCATGATAGGTCTTAGGAAATGTCCAATATCCCTAGTCTATCTTTTCTTTCTTTTTCTTTCTCCTAGCATTCATCAGAAGCATCTCCTATAGCCAGTTAAGTGCACACAAGACGGGAAAGGCAGTGTTCCTCAGCTTCAGATTAGAGCAGAGGTGTCATGAATTAATCTATTTCGCGTACTCAGTCAAAGGAAAGAATAATAGTTATGTCAGTTGGGATTTTGGGTTATAAGTAACAGAAATCAACTTTAGCCAGCTTAAGCAAAAATTGATTGGAATCTCACAGAATCCTTGAAAAGAACAAGAACCAGTCTTAGAAAACAGTCCAGAATCAAGAAGCCTCAATTGCCAGAAACACAGCCTGGACCAGCCACAGGTCAGTCCAGTTAGAGCTTCTGCACAGCCGCCATTATTATAGGCACTCCAGACAGCCATCATCAGACTCACAACCTTGCTTCTGGGAATAAAATATCAATTGTCCTTGTCTTTTTGCCTAATTCTCTCAAGATTCAAAGGCCAAGGTGAGAGCATCTGACTGTTGTAGTTCAAGTCACTTGCCAATTGTTGAAGAGTGAGGAGAAATAGTATCTGACTCCTTCCATTTCCCCAGTGGAAGATCCTGAATTTTTACACAGTTAGGGAGTCCCCATAATCAGAAGGGTGTTCATATGTTAGGTAGCCAAAGAGCCTGTTGTAAATAATCAGCAGCTTCACAGTTTATTTAGATATTGTTCTGGCCTAATTTCACATTATCCTGATGAATCCATCAGACTTTCTACCCTCCTGAATTACCTGGTTAAATGATGATACTCTGATTTGTCTGTGAGTCCTGCCCAAAGGTGGTGGGGGGAGAGTTATATGGTAAATACACATAGGGGAAGTAGTCTCAATGATGAGAGTACTTTATTCTCAAAATAACTCTATGCCTAAATGACATTAAAATCTAAAGAAGAAAATGTATATCCCCAACATTGAATATTATGCTTGCTATGTAGCAATGCGCAGTGTTTGTTGAATGAATACTTATAGGAACTCTTTCTTTGGAATTTAGCTATGTACCAGGCATTGTGAAAAACAATTTATATGCCTTATCAAACTTAGTTGCCACTATTATTATCCTTATTTTATGATGAGGTTATGTAACTTATTCAGTGTTATAGAACTAATAGGTGGCAGAGTGACTAGAACCCTGATCTTTCTAGGTGAGTCAAGAAATGGGATACTTCAGGAGGAGTCAAGATGGCGGAAGGCCAGGTGACCGCACTTCGGGGAGTTCCCTGAAGAGAGCTGAATTCCAGCAAAAAAACCACTACAAGACCACCGTGAACACCCATGAAACCAGCCTGAAATGTGATATTTCCTACTTCTGGACCGCCACGAGAGACAAAGAACATCGGCAAAAAGGTAGAAACAAATTGGAGGGTCTGGAGGCTTGCCCCCAGAGACAGGGGAGTGGGGGAGGAAGCCTGCAGAGCTGAACCATTGAAAACAAATACCCCAAAATGAAAGTGCTCTGTGAGTGAGGAATAACAGCAGATTAGGGCCTAAATCGCGGCTAGAAAGAAGCTAAACACAGCTGAGCCCGGGGCAAGGCAAGGAGACTTTTTAAAATCTTTTATTTTCTTTCTTTTCCCGCTGCCCGGACTCCCTCTACCCCGCCGGCCCCGGCCCCGATGTGCGCGCAGCCACCCAGGCCTCCGCCCCGGCGGGCCCTGGCCCCAGCGCGCACGCGCATGCAGCCGCCCAGGCCTGCCTCCACCTGAGCCGCCACAGCTGCCGGGAAAGCAGCGGGAGTGGATTCTATCCTGACCTTCTCTCCCATTTCTCTCGAAAACGTGGGCCGCGTGTAGACCCCCCCAAGGGGAAGACGTTTTTTACAGACTTTCGTGGGACCGGAGAGGTCCCAGGTCCCTGGGGGCAGACAAAGTCGCGCGATCCAAAAGGAGTTGTGGCTTTGAGGTGCGGGAGTGAAACGACAAGCGGGGACGGGGGCAGAAATCAATACAACATCTGCACCAGCCCGGCTGGGACAGACTGCCAACTGGGAGGCTGGAAAGAGCCCCTCCCTGTGTAGAGGCTCGCTCTGGGAAGGAGGTCTGGGCACAGACATCCTGCTCCGACTTGACTTCCTCAACTGCTGAAAAAAGACGCAAAAGAACAGCGCTCCGCTACCAGAGAATTGCAGCCTGATAGTCTGGTTGCCATTGAGACAGGCCTCTAGCAGGGGGGCCCAGAGACTCAGCCTAGGTAGAAGGACTGAAAGGGAACGACACGCCCTGCCCCCAGAAAGCACGCCAGAAGCTCAGGAGGACAGCATTGCAATGCAAAACCCCAAATCGGGGGAAAGGCAATTTATTAAACTCCTGGCACTAACTACATGTACCAAAAACTCTACAACTCATTGATAAAGTTTTCCACCTCATTTACTTTTTTAAACTTTTTTCTAGTTTTACTTTTAAAGCTTACACTTTAAGCTTAAAATTACACTGTCACGGTTTTTCTTCTTTCAATTTTTATCCCCCTTCTTATCACAACGTGATACCCAATACAACACCCAATAACATTTTTTACTTTTTTTATATATATATATATTTTATTCTTTTTAATTCTTTTTCTTTTTTCTATTTTTTTTCTTTTTTTTCTTTCTCTTTTTACCCTGAAATTCAAACACACCCCTGCATTTTCTGCTTTTGTGTTCCCTCTTGTTTCCCTGTTAGCTCTCTCTGTTTCTCCCTTTCTTCTCTCCTCTTTCCTTTATTCTCTCTTTTACGTGTACATGTAGATACAAGCTCCAAGTCAATCCCACATCCCTACTCAATACTACCCCTATATACAACCAGTCCCAATCCCCCTATATCATTTGAAAGTGGGCTCCTCCAACAATAACAGCAAGATAAACTCTGCAGCGTCTGAAACGCATTCCTTGCCCACAAGGAATATCTGCCCTCACCTTCCCACTCTAGTTTGTCAGTGTGCCTGTGTAACTGTCTTTACTTCTATATTATATAAGTACTGGTCTTGGGGGTCATATAGGTTGGGCTTTGCTTTTTGACCTCTTCATTCACCCTTGATAACCCTTTCTTTACCCTGTAACAGCTTTGTACCATATAATCCTATCACCGGGCCCCGCTCTGGCAGGGGTGTCTTTTCTTGCTTCCTCCTCTCCGTTTTCTTTTTTCTTTCCCCTCCCTTTTCGGTGGTGAACTCTGGTTGCTCCAAAACCTTCCAAAGACCAATCCACCTAGATAGTGTCTGATATATTTAGTCATACACCCCCTCAACCACTCCTCGCCACAATGACACGGAGA
>PITA01005332.1:0-44434 GCA_004023965.1 Spilogale gracilis
GAAAGAAAGAAAGAAAGAAAGAAAGAAAGAAAGAAAGAAAGAAAGAAAGAAAGAAAGAAAGAAAAAACGAAAACTAGGCCCTGAGCAACCAAGGTAAATGAGTTCAGTGACCTGAGCTCGGTCACTAGGTTAAGCCTCCAAGGACTTCGATTCTTGGTCATAAGATGCAAAGATGGGGGCGCCTGGGTGGCATGGTCAGTTGAGCATCCAACTCTTGGTTTTGGCTCATGTCATAATCTCATGGTGGTGATCTCATGGTCATGGGACTGAGTCTGGAGTTGAGCCCCACAACAACCTCTGATATCATCATGGAGTGTGCTTGGGATTCTCTTTCCCTCTCCCTCTGCTGCTCCTGCTCATTCTCTCTCCCTCCCTCCCTCTCTCTCTGAAATGGATAAATAAATCCTAAGGAAAAAAAAAATGCAAAGGTGGTGGGATGGTAAGAATTCATTCATAATACATATATCCTGGCCAAATGATTCCTGCTGAAAAACAGTTGTGCTTCTTATTTCCTGTTCTTTTTTTAAATTTTATTTTATTTATTTATTTAACAGAGAGAGACACAGAGAGGGAGGGAACACAAGCAGGGGGAATAGGAGAGGGAGAAGCAGTCTCCCCGCCAAGCAGGGTGCCCTGGCTCAAACCCAGGACCCTGGGATCATGACCCGAGCCAAAGGCAGATGTTTAACTACTGAGCCACCCAGTCACCTCTATTTCCTGGTCTTCAAAGAGTGTCTTGCTTCCTGCTCATTTTCCAAAGCTGCCCCTCCTGTCTCCTACAGGTTCTGTGAACTCCTTATGTTCTAATAAATTTCATTTTTCCTTAAGATAGCCTATTTCTGTAACTATTCTGTAACTCTTAGCCAAAAGATTCCTGAGGGATATCACACAAACAGACATGTGCTCACTCAGGCTTACTCATTCCTTTACCAAACATCTATTGAAGTCTTTCTTTCTGCCAGGCTCTAATCTAAAAGGGAGGATACAAAGATGAAAGAAATCCTATGACAACTAGGAACAGCTGGAACAGGAGCAAATTTGGGCAGGAAGGTAATGTTTAGGGCATGCTGAGATTGAAATGTCTGTGAGACATTCAGCCAGAAATCTTTAGTAGACACTATTTAGGCACTATTTACTGGCGCTCAGCAGAGATGCCTACGTTGTAGATAAATATTTTTGAGCCATTGGCTTAGTGGTAATTATTTAAATCATGAGAAGGGAATGTCCTAGTTAGAGGGCAAAAGAAAGAAAGGGAGGGAGGGAGATAGGAAGGGAGGGAGAGAGAGGAAGGAAAGAAGGAAGGGAGGAAGGAAATAAATTGAAGTGCCTGGTGACTCAGTCAATTAAGAATCTGACTCTTGGTTTCAGGTCAGGTCATTATCTCAGGGCCATAAGATGGGGCCCCACATTGGGCTCCTCACTCAGTGTGGAGTCTGCTTGAGATTCTGTCTCCTTCTCCCTCTGCCCCTCCAGCTTGTGCTCACTCTCGCTCTCGCTCTCACTCTCGCTCTCACTCTCACTCTCGCTCTCGCTCTTTCTCATATAAATAAATAAATCTTTTTTTTTAAAGAAAGAGGAAAGGCCCCATGATAGAATTTAAATACCAACATTTATTGATAAACCAAATAGTAGCTCTAAAAAAAAAAAAGAGGAAAATGACAGGACGAAATACTGTGGAGGAGGGACTTTCAAAAATGAGGTTGTCAAATTTCTCAGAGAGGAAAGGAAATAAAAACATACTTGAATACCTCCGGAAAATCTACCTCAGGTAAGTCGTGGTTTGAGGAATAAATAGAAGAGAATGTGAAGGTAGCAAATGCTAGAGGATCTTTGCAAGAAATTCGATTAAAGTGTAGAGGAGAGGGGCACCTGGTGGCTCAGTGGGTTGAGCGTCTGCCTTCGGCTCCGGTGGTGATCCCAGGGTCATGGGATCGAGTCCTGCATTGGGCTCCCTGCTGTCGGGAAGTCTGCTTCTCCCTCTCTCTCTCTGCTACTCTCTGTTTCCTCTCTCTCTCCCTCTGTCAAATAAATAAAATCTTTTTTAAAGGGGGGGGTGGAAGAGGGGCGCCTAGGTGGCTCAGTTGGTTAAGCGACTGCCTTCAGCTCAGGTCATGATCCCGGAGACCCGGGATCAGTCCCCTATCATCGGGCTCCCTGCTCGGCGGGAAGCCTGCTTCTCCCTCTCTCACTCCCCCTGCTTGTGTTCCCTCTCTGGCTGTGTTTCTCTGTGTCAAATTAAAAAATAAATAGATAGATAGATAGATAGATAGATAGATAGATAGATAGATAGATAGATAGATAAAATAGAAATCTAGTATGATATAGTAATATTTTTTTAAAAAAGGGAGGGGGGGAGAGAGGGAAGGAAGCCACAGCGATAGAGGTGGTAAAGAGATGAGGATGAAAGAGTGACTTCTACGACCAGACTGGAGAGTGTTTCTATGCTGAGAGCAAAAGGACAGAATGAGGCTGATGAAATAGAAATGGATGCAAGTTCTCACTGAAGTTGTTGGGGGAAGGAGGGAGAAGCAGGGTTCACGAAGAGGAATTGGACTTGGAGAAGGAATACACTTGAGAAGGCAGTCGGGTAGGAAGGACTCCTGCAAATCAATTTGTAGGTGCTGTTAGAGAAAATACGGACACTCAGTGACTCTAAACTATGGCTTATTTTGTTTTCTAGCAAATTCTTAGTTTTGGTGATGAATTATTGATATAGTAAAGTGATATGGTGCAAGGACCCTGAACGCAGATTGCTTGTAATTGAAATCCCACCTTTGCCTTTACCCGCTGAATAGCCGTATGATCTTGGTCAATTCACTTAATCTCTCTGTGCTTCATTTTCCGTATCTGTGCCAGGGGCTTGTTGGGGGGTGGGGGCGGTTAGGAAGGGTTTACACAGTAAGTGCCACAGAAGTATTAACTGTTATTATTATTTTCCACTAGATAGTCAATTCCATGAGTTTGAAGTTTTCTGTTTTGTTCAGACCTTTCTAGGCAGCCGGGCACTTTGTAGGTGCTCCATAAAAATTTCATGATTAACTGAATGAAGGAGCTGGGGTGAAAGAGGATAGGAGGGAAGGAAAGCCTTGGGAGTGTGACACTTTCAGTTCAGGGCTCAGCCTGAGAGGTTCCTGAGTAAGGCTCTGCGCTTCCTGGGGCTTGGGGCCTTCGGCCTACAATCCGACTCAAGGAACCCAGGTAGTGCTGTTGAGGAAGGAGGCGCTGAGACCCCTGGGTGCTCAGGAGGCTCCGCCCCCACGAGGCTCCCGTGGCTCCTCCCCTGGAGGGCGGGGTCGCGCCGGCGGGGCGTGAGCGAGACCGAGCCCTGAGCTTGCCTGACCCCGCAGGGCGGAGCCGACTCCCAGGGCTTGGCGTCGGCTCACCTCATCGACGAGGGACGGAAGTCTCAGCCCGGCTCTGTCTGTCCCCTGGGAACCCCCGACCGAGCGCTGAGCCTCGCCCCATTGGGCGGCCAGGCCCGGTCGTGCTTCCGCGCGGGCGAACTATGAAGCGTATGGGGACTCTGCGCCTGCTTTCGGACCTTAGCCACTTCAGCGGCGCAGCCCGGCTCCGGGAGTTGCTGGCCGGGAACCCAGCCGTAAGAGTCCGCTGCAGCCCAGACGGCCGTCACCTGCTGCTCCTGCGACCCCCGGGGGCGCCGAGCCCGCAGCTGCTGGTGGCAGTGCGTGGCCCCGGCGCGGAGTTGGAGCGTGCGTGGCCAGCTGGCCACCCCTCACCGCTAGATGCCTTCTTCCTGCCGTGGCCGGCGCGTCCGGCGCTGGTCCTGGTGTGGGAGAGTGGTCTAACCGAGGTGTGGGGTGCGGGCGTGGGGCCTGGCTGGCGGCTGCTGCGGAGAACCGAGCTATGTCCGGGCGGTGGAGCCCGCGTGGTGGCCGTGGCGGCGCCCCGAGGCCGCCTGGTGTGGTGCGAGGAGCGTCAGGATGGCGCTAAGGGCTGGCTGGGGCCGCCTGCTGCTTTCAGCCACTGCGTGTGCGTCCAAACCCTGGAGCCCAGCGGGGAGGCCAGCACCAGTCTGGGGCGCACACACATCCTGCTGCACCACTGCCCCTCTTTTGGGCTGCTGGCCTCCCGCAAGGACCTCTTCCTGGTGCCCACTGCCACTACCTGGCCTGGTGTGAGTCACATTCTGCTCATCTGGAGCCCAGGCAAGGGCAAGGTGACGGTGGCTGCCCCATGTCTTGGCCTGTCCCACAGTAAGAGCCTGAATCCTGGACGAGGGGACACATGGGACTTCCAGACGCTGCTCCGAGGCCTTCCTGGGCTGCTGTCCCCCATGAAGCCATTGACTGTACATACCTGGGCGCCAACTCCCCAGGGCCTGTTATTACTTGACTTCAGGGGCACTGTGAGCTTGGTGCAGCCCCATGGTGGTATGCGGGCTGTGGGCACACTGCAGGAGGCACCTGCAGGCCTGGCAGGGTCTGCAGCACTGGGAACATTTAATGGGACTCTGGCTTGTGTGCTGGGTTCCACATTGGAACTGCTGGACATGGGCAGTGGGCAGCTGCTGGAGAGAAAGGTCCTAAGTACAGACCGAGTACATTTCCTGGCACCCCCAGCCCCTGGCATGGACAATGAGGAAGAACTGGAGGCCGGAGGGGGTCTTCGTTTGCTTTCAGCCTTGGGTCTGTTTCGAGTAGGCTGGGAAGCCCCGCAGGGCCTTGGGGTGCCTTCAGCTGTAGACCTGGTGTTTGAGGAAGCCTGCGAGTACTACCAGCGACGGAGCCTGCGGGGTGCCCAGCTCACCCCAGAGGAACTGAGACACAACAGCACATTCCGGGCACCTCAGGCCCTGGCCTCTATTCTCCAGGGACATGTGTCCCCATCTACGCTGTTGACCACACTAAGGGCTGAGCTTCGAGACTACCGGGCCTTAGATCAGCTCAAAGCCCACCTGGTGGCTGGGGATGAGGAGGAGGCTGGCTGGACTGAGCTGGCAGAGCAGGAAGTGGCACGCCTGCTGAGGACTGAACTGGTGGGAGATCAGCTGGCCCAGCTCAACACTGTTTTCCAAGCCCTTCCTACAGCAGCCTGGGGAGCCATCCTCAGGGCCCTGCAGCTCCAGCCAGACGAGAATGGCAGGCTGAGGTCCCATGCTCCCCCTGATGTGTGGAAGAAGGTATTAGGAGGTACTTCAGCTGGAAAGGAACCCCCCAATGGGATACTGCCTGTTTTTGAACTTCTCTGCCAATGCCTCTGCCGGCTGGAGCCACAGTGGCTGCCACCTTTTGTGGAACTGGCACAGCAGCAGGGTGGGCCGGGCTGGGGGGCAGGGGGCCCAGGGCTGCCCCTGTATCGTCGAGCACTGGCAGTCCTAAGTGAGGAGGGGACCAGGTCTGAGGCACTGGAGCTGGAACTGCTCTTGAGCAGTGGGCGGCCCAAAGCTGTGCTCCAGGCTGTGGGGCAGCTGGTCCAAAAGGAGCAATGGGAGCGGGCTCTAGAAGCAGGCCTGGCCTTGGGCCCCTCCAGCCCTCTACTTCGAAGTGAGATCTTCAAATTGCTGTTGGCCGAATTTGCCCAGCATCGTCGACTTGATGCTCACCTGCCTCTCCTTTGCCGCCTATGCCCACCAGACCTGGCTCCAGCTGAGCTCCTCCTTCTACTACGGACACACCTCCCAGATGAGTTGGAGCCCCCCACCCCATTCCCTGAGCCTGGAACAGATCCCCCTCTCACTGTGGGCTTGCTCAGAACCCTGCTGGAGCAGACCGGACCTCAAGGACAGCCCTCAGGCCCAGTTCTAAGCCTGTATGAGGACATCCTATGGGACCCAGGCACTCCACCCCCCACCCCACCTCGGTGACCTATGACTGCCCTCCAGGTATCAGACCACCCAGGCTTGGAGACCTGGGCACCATCTGGACAGGGCCTCTGTGTGACTGACACAGGCTAAAATTCATTTCTAGGACACAGCAATCAGGGAAGGTGCCTACGAGTTGGTGGAGAGCCAGGGTGGGAACTTCACATGCAATACTTTTCTCTCTTATGAGCAATTTTAAAATGTATATGTATATATGGTAAATATGTAATATAATATATATATATATATATATATATATATATATATATATATATATATATTTGGTCTTTGTCTTCAGGTTACCACGCTGGCACAGATCTCCTAAAACTCTTGTAATTTCCTGAGTGTTAGGAGTGTTTTTTGTTATTCATAAGGAAGCTCTTTAGATCACATCAGCATTTATGCTAATGAGGTGACTTCAGGTGGGAACACCCACCCTAAGGATGGGACTGATCACTTGAAAGACCAAGTGAGGAGAGTGTTGGAACTTTCAGCCCCATCCTCAAGATCCTGGGAGAGGAGAGGGCTAGAGATTGACCTCTCTATAGAAACTCCTGGATGAGGAAATTTGGTGAACACATGGAGGTACTGGGAGGGTGAGGCCCACCCCCAGAAGGCATGGGAGCTGCACACATGCCCCTCCCCACAACCTGTGCCTTGCCCTATGGATCTCTTCCATCTGGCTACTCCTGAGTTGTATTTTTTTTTTAATTGTGTTCATTTTCTTTTTTTTTTTTTTTTGAAAGATTTTATTTATTTATTTGACAGAGAGAAACACAGCTAGAGAGGGAACACAAGCAGAGGGACTGAGAGAGGGAGAAGCAGGCCTTCCACTGAGCAGGAAGCCCGATGTGGGGCTCGATCCTGGGTCTCCAGGATCATGACCTGAGCCGAAAGCAGTCGCTTAACCAACTGAGTCACCCAGGTGCCCCCCTGAGTTGTATTCTTTGTAATAAACTTGTAAATGTAATTAAAGTATTTCCCAAAATACTGTGAGCCATTCTAGCAAATTGTCAAACCAGTTTAGAGCCTGGGAATTCCCTGTTTACAGCCAGTAGGTCAAAAGTACAGTGACTTGGAACTGGCATTTGAAGTGGGGTCAGTCTTATGGGACTAAGACCTTACCCTATGGGTTCCATGCTAACTCCCAGTAGTTAGTATCATAATTCAGTTGAAATGTAGGACACTCATCCAAGTACTAACCAGGCCCGACCCTGCTTAGCTTCCTGGGTGGCTCTGTTGAGTGACTGCCTTCAGCTCAGGTCATATTCTGGATTCCCAGAATTGGAATGAGTCCTGCAGGAGTCCTGTGTTGGTCTCCCTGCTCAGTAGGGAGTCTGCTTATCCCTCTGACCTTACCCCTCTCATGCTCACTCTCATTCTCTCTCTCTCTCAAATAAATAAAGTCTTAAAAAAGGGGGGGAGGGCGCCTGGGTGGCTCAGTTGGTTAAACGACTGCCTTCATCTCAGGTCATGATCCTGGAGACCCGGGATTGAGCCCCACATCGGGCTCCCTGCTCGGCCGGGAAGCCTGCTTCTCCCTCTCTCACTCCCTCTGCTTGTGTTCCGTCTCTGGCTGTGTTTTTCTCTGTCAAATAAATAAAATCTTTAAAAAAAAAAAAGGACACCCAATTGGTGTAAATAGAGAATTAGTTGTTGGTGTTGGAAAACACTCCAGAAATACACATACAAGTTGTGTGTTTTTGAACAGCTGGGGGTGTCAGAGGGTTGTGGATAATGGAAGGAGTAGTTGAATCTGAATTTGTTGGCTGAAGTGGCCACTTCTATTAATAAAGTAATTAACATTTATGAGTATTAAATATATGCCAGGCAGTCTGCCAGTCTTTAAAAATTCCCACGTTTAGGGGTGCCTGGGTGGCTCAGAGGGTTAAGCCTCTGCCTTTGGCTCAGGTCATGATCTCAGGATCCTGGGATTGAGCCCCGCATCAGGCTCTCTGCTCAGCAGGGAGCCTGCTTCCCTCTCTTTCCCTGCCTGCCTCTCTGCCTACTTCTGATCTCTCTCTGTGTCAAATAAATACATAAAATCTTTTAAAAAATAAAAATAAAATTGAAAAAATAGGGCACCTGGGTGGTTCAGTGGGTTAAAGCCTCTGCCTTCAGCTCAGGTCATGATCTCCGAGTCCTAGGATAGAGGTCCGCATTGGGGTCTCTGCTCGGCAGGGAGCCTGCTTCCTCCTCTCTCTCTGCCTGCCTCTCTGCCTGCTTGTGATCTCTCTCTCTGTCAAATAAATAAAATATTTTAAAAATAAATAAATAAAAATAAATAAATAAAATAAAAATCCCCACATTTAATTCTTCTAGTAGGAGTGCCTGGGTTCAGTCATTAAGTATCTGCCTTCGGCTCAGGTCATGATCCCGGAGTCCTGGGATCAAGCCCCCATCAGGCTCCCTGTTCAACAGGAGGTCTGCTTCTTCTCTCACTCCCCCTGCTTGTGTTCCCTCTCTAGCTGTGTTTCTCTCTGCCAAATAAATAAATAAAATCTAAAACAAACAAACAAACAAAAATGCTGGGCGCCTGGGTGGCTCAGGGGGTTAAAGCCTCTGCCTTTGGCTCAGGTCATGATCCCAGGGTGCTGGGATCAGGCCGCGTGGGGCTCTCTGCTCAGCAGGGAGCCTGCTTCCTCCTCTCTCTCTGCCTGCCTCCCTGCCTGCTTGTGATCTCTCTCTCTCTGTCAAATAAATAAATAAAATCTTAAAAAAAAAAAAAAGCCTCTGCCTTCGGCTTAGGTCATGATCTCAGGGTCCTGGGATGGAAGCCTGCATCGGGCTCACTGCTCCGCGGGGAGCCTGCTTCCTCCTCTCTGACTACTTGCGATCTCTCTGTCAAATAAAAAAAATTAAAAAAATAAATCTTTAAAATTAAAAAAAAAAATGCTTCTAATAACCCCAGAGGAAGAGTACTAATAGTATCTACATGTTTGCAAGTGAGGAAATAAAGAGTTAGAAAGCTTACTTGACCAAGGTCAGTCAACTAGAAAGTAGCAACTCTAAGATTTGACCTACTTCACGGTACAGTCCAATAGCTACTACCTGGTTCGGTTTGAATGCACTCATTCCTGGTTTCGTGCTAGCTCTGTTGCCTCTTGTGACAAGGAGGCCTGCAAAGCTGCATGCTTTCTTCCTCCAAAACTTCTGAAACCAAGTAAGAATTGTGATGGGCTCTGGGCCCATGCCTATCTGCCCCGGGATTCCTGGAGCAGCCCCATTTGAGGGGAAGAGCTACCTGCAGAGCCCTTTGGCTTAGTAACGAGAGGCGCTGAAGCAGGGTTGCTTGGAGGGCCCACATTGCTGCTGACTCCCTGAGAGATTAAAGTATCTCCAGCACTGATGTCCATCACCTGGACTTAGTTGCAGGACTACCTCTAAGGAGGGCTTCCTGCCCACTTCTATTCAGGTGACCCCTCAGCCTGGTTCTGGGTTTAGGTTGGGGCCCTGGGTGCTACTACTCACCGTCATCCTGGGCCCCCAGCCAGCCCTTGTCCAAGGCTCGGGTCTAGCTTAAAGACCACTTTCAGCTTTGTCTTCAGCTGGGACCTAGAGCTTCAAATCTTTTCAGCCTCATCTTGGGCTTAAAGTGGCTCTTAGGCTCATATGGGACTAGGGACAGTTCCCCCAGGGTCTCTGGGAAAGGGGGACAGCCTTTCAGGCTTGTCCAGGGCTGGTGTTTCTCTTCAGCTTCATGAAGATCCTGAGGTGACTGATCTGCCCGGCCAAATCCCAAGATGGCTCCTCAGCCTCATAAAGCTTTGGGATAGTACCTTGGCCTCATCCAAAAACTTGGATGGCTTTGATCCTCACCTTTAAGCCAGGTTGTCTACCAATACCAGGAATCAAGCTATTGGCCTTTAAGGTACTGCTCCTCCCAAAGACCCAGATCTAGAGCCTAGTCATCCGCAGGCTCTACCTCGGCTCGTTCCTGGTTGAGGAGGGGCTCTTCCTCCTCTTCTAGGTTCTGAGGCTGGGCCCATTCTAGCTCCTCAGAGAGAAACAAAATGGACAAAATCAGGAATCTGCTTCCTGTTCATACTCCTGCTGAATTTGGTTTCTTCTCAGCCTAAGATTTGGCTTGGGTCTCTGTCTGTGCTCAGAAAAGAAGGAATTGTACTCAGTGAGCCCCTGAGGGCATGAACAGAAGAAGGGGACTAGGATTTGGGGGGTTTTTTTGGAGTTGTATGGCTCAAGAAAGTTCCTTAGGGCCACCCACTAGTAGGGCCTCCAGGTGGGGAGTCACCCAGCCTATCAGCTCTTAGGCTTAGATGGGAACTTGCCTCTGCTCTTACAGACTGGGCACTTATTTGCTGTTGTCCTTGCTTATGCCCCACCTCCAATGTAGGAGGTACAAGTGATCCCAAACCATGTGTCAGGACTTTGGAGAATAGCTTAGGGATGCAGATATTATCATGTGACTAGGTTCTAGGAGAGTGTGTGAGGCCATCAGAGAGATGACCCAGATGTGGTCTTCCTGAGTCAAAGGACTCTGAGTAGGTGAGTCTGAGGTCTTCGGTTGGTAGGAATGTTCTAGGGCCAGAGTAGAGAGGGTCCATAGACAGGGCGTTGGGGAAATGGGTGGTCTAAGAGCAGAGGTCTTTGACCTTGGCTATCTGGGTAAAGAGGGAAGATCTAGGACTGAAGGTTTTGAGCAGTGGACAAGGTACCAGGTCCATAGCCTCTGGACAGAGGAGGGCCTGAGGTCCCTGGGTAGGTGAGGGAGAAGACCCTAGGCCAGTGCGTAGGAGCATTTCCACAGGGAGGCGTCACCTTTAGAGCTCTCTGATGTTCACTTGGCAGTAGGCTCTAGAAAGCTTGAAGGTGAAGTTAAAGGTAAGCAAGACCAGAATGCAGGCTGGGCAAAGAAAAGAAAGTAAAGCCCAACTCTCTTCTATCTGACTATATAGCCATGGGGCCAATCCTCCTTTTTTCACCTCCCTACTGTATACTCATACTCCCAGCTCCAGCCTCCTACTTCCCCACCCCTACCAGGGGATCCCTGTTTCAAAGCAGACCACAAGTTCTATGCCATTCAGTGGTGGACCACAGGATGAACAATGACCTGAGTCTTTTCCAGCCTGCAGAAGCCAGAGACAAGAGCCCCACCCCTGCCTCTCCAGGTGACCTGTAGGAAATTGGACCTGGTGGCTAGAGTGAGCCAGTGTCCAAACTACTCCTGCTTTCCTCCCATACACTGGCCTAACCCTAGGCCTGGCCGTGGTCACCTGTCATTGAGACTGTTAACAGTGGGTTCCAAGTTGTTGTCCCTGTCTCCTCAACTCTAACCTTACTTATCCAGAGTATTTTAACAAACAAATCGAGTCAACTCAGTCAATATTCATGGTAAAGGTCAAGCACATCTCTTTCCTCAGGAATGGCCCTGCTTCTCTTTCCAGTCTTCTCTCCACTCACTTCTTCCTCCTACCCACTGAAGAATATATTATACTTTGAACTACTTGCATTTTCCTGAACTCACTAGATTTCCCCCTCACTCTGTGTCTTGTGCTTAGCAGGCTTTTCACTCTCTTTCTGCCTGGCCTAAACCCTTTAACATACACTCCAAATGTCACCCCCTCGCCTAAGTCTACCCTACTCACCCCCAATAGATTTAGTGGTGGCATCTTCTCCCGTTCTCCCACAGTTCTTGGTACATACTTCTAAAAAAAGCATTTATCAAAGTGTCTGTGATTCCCTAGTTATTTGTCTCCCTGATTCACAGACAAGTTCCTGGAGGACACAGACTGTGGTTGTTTGTTCTTTTGTATACTCAGCGTGTATCACAGTACCAGGGGCATAGTAGCTTTGATTAGTTGCAGGAACTGACTGGCCTCTATGGCCTATGGTACAAAGGGATTAGGTTCTAGTCTTTAGGGATTCTCTGACTTTCTTCCCATAGGCCAGACTTACTGGTTGATCCGGAACTGAAATTGATGAGAATAGGTCAGCCAGATCTGAAGGAAGAACCAGACTACCTTGGACCATGGGTCAGAGAGGTGGAGGGAGTTGCTGAGCCACAGTTATCTTGGGATTAGGGGTGAAGTTGTTAGGAATGCATATACCTACTGCACAGGGCCCCCCTGGTCTCTAAACCAAGAGAGAAAGAGGTGGGAAAGCCTGGGTCAGTGAGGTTTTCAAGGAGGGATGGGTGGCAGGGACTAGTGGGGCTTGTGGGGTGAGGTCAAAAAACTAAGGATTAATTCCCACATTGAATATGGCTATTAGGGAACTTGTCCTTAGGAAGTATTCCACATTATTCAGATGCACCAGAATTTAATTCACACTTTTTCTCCATGGTCAGGAAAAGAGAGGGGGTCAGAGGGTGAGAAGGGGGCAGCTCTAGACCCCCAGCTCCATTGAGAGCCAACTCAAGCTGGAATGCCTGGCATCTGTACTGCTCTGGAAAAAAAGGGAAGAAAAATGTCGAATTGCTCCCTAAGTCCCTACTCTGTGTCGGCTTAGGCACAGGCTCCCCCTGGTGGTAACTCTTATCATTGCCGTCTCCACCCATTACCTTCAAATTCGCACATACTTGCCCATTTATTGATAAGGACTGAGGAAGCCTCTGGAGGTGGTAAATTAAGGAGGAGGAGGTCAGGATAAAATTCAGGGAGTAGGGGCGCCTGGGTGGATCAGTAGGTTAAGCCTCTGCCTTCGGCTTAGGTCATGATCTCAAAGTCCTGGGATCCGGCCCCACACCGGGCTCTGCTTGCCAGGGAGTCTGCTCCCCCTTCTCTCTCTGCCTGCCTCTCTACCCACTTGATCTCTCTCTCTCTCTGTCAAATAAATAAATAAATAATCTTTTAAAAGAATTCAGGGAGTGGGGCGCCTGGGTGGCTCAGGTGGTTGGGTGACTGCCTCCGGCTCAGGTCATGATCCCAGAGACCTGAGATCGAGCCCCACATCAGGCTCCCTGCTCGGCGGGAAGCCTGCTTCTCCCTCTCTCACTCCCCTTGCTTGTGTTCCCTCTCTGGCTGTGTTTCTCTCTGTCAAATAAATAAAATCTTAAAAAAAAAAAAAAAAGAATTCAGGCAGTAAAATCATGGAAGGGGAAAGGAACTTGGATTTGTGTTGGATGGTATGTCCCAAAAGAAAGAGGGCTTGAGTTGCTAAGCATGCTTCCTCTCTAGGGTTGGAACTCAGCCAGCCTGACCTGGATCATATTATCCAACAGGGGAGGAAGTGGAAGGTTCAGAAAGATCATATTTTATATGAATTTGAAATATAGGAATAAGATGTCAGGCCTTATTCAAAATCAATAAAGTCTCTGGGGTGCCTCAGTCAGTTAGGTATCCGACTCTTGATTTTGGCTCAGGTCATGATCTCAGGGTCATAGGATAGTGGCCTGAGCCCTGTGTTGAGACCACATGGGCCCATAGGGCTCCAAGCTCATCGAGGAATCCACTTCTCTCACTGTCCCCCTGCCACTCACGCACTCTCTCTCTCTCTAAAACAGATAATCTTTAAAACACACACACACGCACACACAGTAAAGTCTCAGTTTATGCACATAATGTGAAGTGGAAGTGAATCTCCCTAAATAAAAACTTTTTCAAGAATCATAATTTCAGGGACGCCTGGGTAGCTCAGTTGGTTAGGCGACTGCCTTCGGCTCAGGTCATGATCCCGGAGACCCAGGATCGAGTCCCACATCAGGCTGCCTGCTCGGCGGGAAGTCTGCTTCTCCCTCTCTCACTCCCCCTGCTTGTGTTCCCTCTCTCGCTGTGTTTCTCTCTGTCAAATAAATAAAATCTTTAAAAAAAAAAAAAAGAATCATAATTTCAGGGTGCCTTGGTGGCTCAGTGGGTTAAAGCCTCTGTCAGCTGAGGTCATGATCTCATGGTCCTGGGAAGGAGGCCCACTAGGACTCTATGCTCAGCAGGGAGCCTGCTTTCTCCTCTCTTTCTGCCTGCCTCTCTGCCTGCTTGTGATCTTTCTCTCTCTGTCAAATAAATAAATAAAATCTTTAAAAATAAATAAATAAATAAATAAATAAATAAATAATAAAATATTTTTTAAAAAAGAATCATAATTTCATGGGACACCATGGTGGCTCAGTCAGTTAAGCGTCTGCCTTCAGCTCAGGTCATGATCCCAGGGTCCTGGAATCAAGTCTCACATTTAGCTCCCTGCTCCCTGCTCAGTGGGGAGCCTGCTGCTCCCTGCCTGCTGCTCCCCTCTGCTTGTGCTCTCTTTCTCTGACCAACAAATAAATAAAAATCTTCAGAATATCACAATTTCAAGACTAATAGACAGTGTGCATTGTAAACTGTGCTTCCACTATTACCTGATGGGTCCCCATTTCTGGTGGTAACAAAAATTCAGATGGGGAAGGAGGATGAATCAGGTCATGAAGTCAGGACTGAGTGGCCAGGGTCACTTGGAGGCAGAAGTCTTGGAGCAGTTTCTCCTCTAACTGCCAGAGGGAAGGCAAGGGCCTGGCTCCAAAGGTCTCTTCACTGGAGCAAGAACAAACATGAGAGACAAAGTCAGAAAGATGAGTAATAGGATAGACTAGGACCAAGAGACAAACAGATGGGAATGGGGAGAAGGGCCTGAGAGAAGCAGATATATGTCCTTACTCTGGGGAGCAGAGGAGGCTATCAGGTATGAATGGTAGGATGACTGAGGAAAGGGCAGAGAGGGGGACCCTTGGAGACTCTCACCAGATTTATAGCCAAAGTGTAGGGCCAGTGACTTAGCTGGTTTAGGTCTACTCTCCAGAGGTTTCCATTATCTGGGAAATAAAGGAAAAGAGAAAGAGCTGTGATGAGCTGTAGAAGGGGGAGAGTCGGGTGGGAGGGTCTACCTCATCCTGGGCCTCCCTCAGCTGAAGGTTCTCGAGCAGTAGACTGTCCAGGTCTTCATAGGTTTCAGGTCCACAGACTTTGGCAGCCTGATTCCAAAGTGATAGTCATCTCAAAGTCTCTATTATCTTTGCTCTGTACTGGGGGAAATGGGGAGAAGTAGACATTGTCCCCTGCAACAACCCCATGCAGGCTGTAGGAGCATCCTGGAGCCACAGAATTAGAGGATAGGGTTTCCCCAGCAGAGATGGACAGAGCCCTGACTCAAGTTGGAAGGCTACAGAGTGGGAAGGGAAGGAAAGGCTGAGAGGAGTTGTAGAGGCAGAGTGGACACTGATCGCCAGGTCAGTGTCCTGGGCCAAGGCTGGGGAGACATTGGCCTGGATATAAGTGAATCGTTGCCTAAAGGGGAAATCAAGTGACCACTCATCACTGACTAGATTGACATACTGTTCTCATGGTCCCTTCAGGGACAGTGGAGGGTCAGTATGGGATAGGGGATTTATGGGGAGCTTTGCGGAGGGAAAAAGGACATGTGGGTGACCCACTTTTCCTCTCCACCATACTGATCAGGCCCTAGTGAGCTCACCAGCAAGTAGGCCTCCGCTATAAATGCTGGGAAAGGGAAGGACATAAGGAGGCCTTTGCAGGGCATAAGGGAAAAGCTGCTTTGGAAGGGGCGATGGGAATGGCTCCAGAGTACAAAGTTTGGAAGTGTGTGGCCAGAGAAGCCGACTCAGAATGACAGAGTGGAGAACATTGGTTGGATTTCTTAGAACTTTGTGACTTCTTCAATAAAAGATAGTTTTTCCTTGCAGAATGTAGCACTTTTCCAGGTGACCCCAGATCTTTCCACTGAGACCTTGGTGGGGTGTGCTTTAACCGAAGCTCGGGAGTGGGCTCTTGATTCCATGTGTTACTCTTGTTAGTCTTGTCCATCAACCACTTAATTATCAGCAGTCAGACGCTTAACTCAAGGCAAGCTCCAATACTTGGTGTGAGGGAAAGCCGGGAAGAGAATCTGTGGTCAATCCATTTCTTCTGCTGTGAATAGGTTGTTGGAGGCAGAGCTCCAGGGGGTCATGTGGGTGGGAACAGAGGTGAGAATAACAATTGATGCTCACATGCAGCCATCTCAGAGGTAAGGAGGAACATGAGTGATTTCCCTGGTCATTATTTTCAGGCCAGCACTGAGAGGAGATGACCACGGCTGGCAGAAGGTGCCCAGGTTTCTGAAAGTTTCAAACCTTCCCCAAGCTCATAATTTGGTAGCATTGGGTCTGTTTCCCCATAATGATCAACTGTACAACCTTTGGAGGGAAGATACCATGCGATCGTTTTTAGAGAGATCCTCGCAGGGATGGGGGGGCATGAGGTGTGGGGAGAGCTGGTGGCCCACTGAGGATCTGCTTTAGAGGTGTGAGGAGCCTAGGCACTGACTATGTAGACAATCAGCAGGCTGGGGCTCTTCTAGCCTATAGGAGGGAAGAAAGTGGGCTTTCTTTTTCTTTTCTTTTTTTTTTAAAGATTTTATTTCTTTGACAGAGAGAAACACAGCCAGAGAGGGAACACAAGCAGGGGGAGTGAGAGAGGGAGAAGCAGGCTTCCCGCTGCACAGGGAGCCCAATGCGGGGCTCGATCCCGGGTCTCCAGGATCATGACCTGAGCCGAAGGCAGTCGCTTAACCAGCTGAGCCACCCAGGTGCCCCAAAAGTGGGCTTTCTTCTGCAAGGCTTGTATAGTTTCTGAATCAGAAAGAGAATCCCTAGAGTAGGAGAGAAAGAACCTTATCTGAGTCACTAGGCCCTTGCAAGAAAGGAGAAAACAGGGCTCAGAGAGCTAGGTAGTACTCAAAGAAGGATCCTTCTGGGGGCTTCCCCCTCATAGCCTCCCAAACACAGTAAGACACCCACTATTCCCACTTTGTTTAGGATCTTAGGGGGATTCATTTTCAAATCATATGGGGAAAAAAGTGTTTAACAATGATAACAGCTCATTAACATCTGGAAACTGGAAGAAAAACAGTAGTGGGCAAAGACTGGAACCAGGAGCCCTGTTTGCCTCACTAGCCTCTTGGAGGCAGAAACTCCCCTACTCTCCCCACTCTGAATCTTGATGTGAATTGGACACAATGACCTCACTTTGTCTTATAGAGAACAGTAGTCTGGATTCTGCCAATGTTGGCCCTTCCCCACCACCAGCATTTGTGCACCTATTTTTTTTTAAGATTTTTAAGTTTTGTGGGTTTTTTTTTAAGATTTTTTAAAAAATTTATTTAACATATGGGGTGCCTGGGTGGCTCAGTTGGTTGGGCAACTGCCTTCGGCTCAGGTCATGGTCCTGGAGACCCCGGATCGAGTCCCACATCGGGCTCCCTGCTTGGCGGGAAGCCTGCTTCTCCCTCTCTCACTCCCCCTGCTTGTGTTCCCTCTCTGGCTGTGTTTCTCTCTGTCAAAGAAATAAAATCTTTAAAAAAAATTTAAAAAAATTTATTTAACAGAAAGAGAGATCACAAGTAGGCAGAGAAGCAGGCAGAGAGAGGAGGAAGCAGGCTCCCCGCTGAGCAGAGAGCCCGACACAGGCCTCCATCCCAAGACCCTGAGATCATAACCTGAGCCGAAGGCAGAGGCTTTAACCCACTGAGCCACCTAGGTGCCCATGTGCACCTATTTTTTAAAACATTTTGTTTATTTATTTGAGAGAGAGAGCATACAAGTAGAGTGAGAGGCAGATGGAGACGGAGATGCAGAGAATTTCAAGCAGACTCCACCCCACACTGAGCACAGAGCCCGAGGCAGGGCTCGATCTCACAACTCTGAGATCATGACCTGAACCAAACCCAAGAGTTGACGCTTTATTGACTGAGCCATTCAAACACCCCTCACCTGTCTCACTTCAAAGGCTCTCAGGGATCAGGCTGGGAATCAAGATCTTCCCCATCATAAATGAGCTTCTTAAAGTAGAGACATATTTCTCCTTTCAGACTCAGGGACCCTCCAAGAGTGGGCTGAGGTTTTCCCCCATTAAATTGGATACCTGCAGTATGTTGGATCCTGGCCCTCAAAAGATATGTCTATCGAGGACTTTGGAATTGATCTTATTTGGAGTAAGAGTCCTTGCAGATGTAATTAAGGTAAGGATCTCAAAAGGAGATCATCCTGGACTGGGATGGGCTCTAAATCCAAGAGCAAATATGCTTATAAGACAGACAAGGAGAAACCACAGAGATAGAAAAAGGAGAAGTCCATGTGAAGACAGAAGCAGAGATGAGAGTAATGGGTCTACAAGTCAAGGAACACCAAGGATTTCTCCCAGCCACCAGCAGCTAGGAAAGAGGCATGTGACAGACAGAGTCTCTCTCAGAGCCTCTAGAGCAAACCAACCTTGTGGACACCTTGATTTTGAACTTCTGGCCTCTAGAACTGTGAGAGAAAAAACTTCTATTGTTTTAAGTAACGAAGCTGATGATAATTTAGTACAGCAACCCTAGTTAACATACACCTCAAGAATGAAGTCTGTTCAGGTGCTCGGGTGGCTCAGTAGTTAAGTGTTTGCCTTCAGCTCAGGTCACGATCCCTGGGTCCTGGGATTGAGCCCCACATAGGGCTCCTTGCTCAGTGAGGAGTCTGCTTCTTCCTCTCCCTCTGCCTGCTGCTCCCCCTGCTTATGATCTCTCTCTCTCCCCCTCTCTCTCTCTCTCTCTCTGTCAAATAAATAAATAAAATATTTTTTAAAAAAGAAGATACCATCCACTAAAAAAAAAAAAAAAGAATTGAGGTCCATTCTCCCTCATCAGATCTCCCTAAGGAAAGTGAGTATATTTTGGGTGGAGACTATATTTTCTGGGCCAGAGTCAGGATGGCAAGAAAGGATAGGTAATTTCAGGAGGCCCCTCACTAGGCTAAGGCTGAGGTTGAGCCTTAGGCTATGAACTTATACTTGATGGCAGAGCTGCTCCTTGTACTTGCTCAGGGTAGTCTAATACTGCTGCCCAGGATCTGAAGGTCTTGGTCCACCTGGTCGCTCTTCTCAGTGAGCTGAGAGACAAGGTCCCCAATGCAGAACCTTCTTTAAAGTTTTGGTTGTTGGGGGGCCTGGGTGGCTCAGTTGGTTAAGCAATTGCCTTCGGCTCAGGTCATGGTCCCGGAGACCCAGGATCCAGTCCCACATCGGGCTCCTTGCTCAGCGGGAAGCCTGCTTCTCCCTCTCTCACTCCCCCTGCTTGTGTTCCCTCTCTGGCTGTGTTTCTCTCTGTCAAATAAATAAAATCTTAAAAAAAAAAAAAAAAGCTTTGGTTGCTAGGAGAGGAGCCAAGAACAACAAACAGGACCCAGGCCTTGGTGCTGACAGTGGGAAAAGGACCTGGTTTTGACCTCAGCCCAGGGAGGCACTGCTCTGCCAGGCCAAGCTGAGGCCACAGTCCTGGGGACTCCTTGGATAACACATGCATCCGTGCATGTGCACATATGCACACGCACACACATACAGAAAGAGCATTCACATGTCAAAGGACCTCCCTATCAGTCATTTCATCTGATCTTCCTGCCCTCTGAAGCCCAGAGGACAGGGGTTATGATGTCCACATTACAGATAAGAAAACCATGCTGCAAAACTGGCAAGTTGGATCCCTGGTTAACAGACGAGAGCCCAGACTAGAAAGGAGACAAGCCTGCAGGCTTTAGGCCAGTGCCCGTCCTCTCCCCCTGGGGACCTGGGGAACCCCTCCTGGCTCCAGGATAGGAACCCCAGCCATGAGTGGAGTGCCCTAGCAACAGGATTTTAACTTTGGACTTGGGGAAGACAGGTGTATGAACAAAGGACCAAGAGCATTAAGATATATAAAGAAAAGGAGGTACATGTAAAATTATAACATCCTTCAAGTTTGGGTTTTTTTTTTTTATGATTTTTTTTTAAAGGGAGGGAGGGGCAGAGCAAGAGGGAGGGAGAGAATCTCAAGCAGGCTCCCTGCCTAGCACTGGGCCTGACCTGGGCTTGATCTCACCACCCTGAGATCATGACCTGAGCAGAAATCAAGAGTTAGACACTCACGAAGTGCAGCAGAACTGTATCCTACAAAGGGGTTATGTTCTAAAGTCACCATATGGGTCAAAAACTGGTAGAGTCAAACATGAAAATTCCTTAAATCAGCCATCAAATAAAGCAGGGCCAACCTCTCCATAAATCCCAGACACTCGGCTAGTTTAGAACCAATTGCTGTTTCAAAGCTTAAGCACCAGATTTGGAATTTGGCTTGCTTTTAGGGTCCGTGTTGTGTGAAAAATGCTTGAATCTTTGAACTCACACTCCGTGTAACTGAGATGCCATCTCCCTTCTCATCCTGCTAGTTATTTAAAATGGAATGGCTCTCTGCTCAGTGCCCATAGTTATACTGGCCCAAACACACCCTGCTGCTGCTTTTTACCCATTCTGGGTAAAGCTAGATTCAAACCTGAGAGCTGTGCCTTCCTCTCAAACGTCTGTTCTTCCAGCTAGGGTGTCCTGACTGTTATTGGTGTGGGCCTCCTTTTCCTGAGTTTGTTATGGGGTCGCCCACCCACAGCCACTCCCCAAACCCATCCCTCTCACTCTCAGTCAGCTCACACAAGGATTCCAGCATGAACTTTTTATGCTGTGATATTCTAATTATAAAGAGAAATATAGAGGCTCCTGGGTGGCTCAGTCGTTAAGCATCAGCCTTTGGCTCAGGTCGTGATCCTAGAGTCCTGGGATCAAGCCCCACATTGGGCTCCGTGCTTGGCCAGGAGCTTGCTTCTCCCTCTCTCACTCCCCCTGCTTGTGTTCCCTCTCTCACTGTGTCTCTCTCTGTCAAATAAATGAATACAATGTTAAAAAAAGAAGAAGAAGAAGAAGAAGAAGAAGTAAAGAAATATATAGGGGAGTCTGGGTGGCTCAGTTGGTTAAGCCTCCAACTCTTGGTTTCGACTCAGGTCATGATCTCAGGATCGTGAGATTGAGCCCCGAGTGAGGCTCCATGCTCAGCAAGGAGTCTGCTTGAGATTCTCTCTCTCCTTCTCTTTCTGTCCCTCCCCCCTTCTCTCTCTCTCTCTCTCTCTAAAATAACTAAATCTTAAAATACATATATATAGTTGGTCTTCGTCTCCATTTCTGGTACATAACTCCTAAAACCCTTGGCATTTCCTAAGTGATAAAGAGCAATAAATGAGTCTTGAAATTCATAATAAATCCCTTTCAACTACATCTGAGTTTATATTAATCAAGTGACTTCTGGAAAGCACCTGGTTGCCAAGGGGACCGGCCCTATGGTTGGAGGGTTGGCTCTTCCCGACTCATCCCCCTTCCAGACTGCTACAGCAGGGTAAGAAACTGGAGGTTGAATCAGTCAGCAATGGCCAACGATCTCATCAATCATGCCTAAGTAATGAAGCCTCCATGAAAACCCAAAAGGATGGAGTTTGGAGAGATTTCAGTCTGGTGAAGCAGAGCACTTCTGCATACCAGGAGGGTAGTATATCCCAAACTCCTTGGGGACGGAGTTCCTGTGTTCAGGATTCTTCCGGACTTTGTTCTCTGTATCTCTTCATCTGGTTGTTCATTCACACCCTTTAATATCCTTTGTGATAAACTGGTAACCTAGGAAGTAAACTGGTTTCCTGAGTTCTGTGAGCCTAGCAAGTTAATCAAACTGAGGAGAGGATCATGGGAACATCCAATTTATAGCCAGTCATTCTTCTAAGTATAAAAAGGTGTGGGGGGGGACGCCTGGGTGGCTCAGTAGTTACGCATCTGCCTTTGGCTCAGGTCCTGATCCTGGAGACCCGGGATCAAGCCCCCCATCAGGCTCCCTGCTCAGCAGGAGGTCTGCTTCTCCCTCTCTCACTCCTCCTGCTTGTTCCCTTTCTCGCTGTGTTTCTCTAGGTCAAATAAATAAATAAAATCTTCGGGACGCCTGGGTGGCTCAGTTGGTTAAGCGACTGCTTTTGGCTCAGGTCATGATCCTGGAGTTCCAGGGTCGAGCCCCACATTGAGCTTCCTGCTCGGCGGGAAGCCTGCTTCTCCCTCTCTCGGTCCCTCTGCTTGTGTTCCCTCTCTAGCTATGTTTCTCTCTGTCAAATAAATAAATAAAATATTTAAAAAAATAAAAAATTAAAAAATAAAATCTTAAAAAAAAGGGGGGAGTATGACTCTTGATCTCAGCATCATGAGTTCAAGCTCCACACTGGGTGAAGAGCTTACTTTATTTTTATTTTACAGATTTATTTATTTAGGAGAGAGAGAGAGAGAGAGAGAGAGCAGGCATCTAAGCACCAGGCAGGGGGCAGGTCAGGAGTGGGCAGAGGGAGAGAGAATCTGCACCCAGAGCAGAGCCCAATGTAGGGTTCAATCCCATGACCTCAAGATCACAACCTAAACTGAAACCAAGAATCGGATGCAAATGGGACACCTGGGTAGCTCAGAGGGTTAAGGCTCTGCCTTCATCTCAGGTCATGATCTCAGGGTCCTGGGATCAAGTCCCACATTGGGCTCTCTGCTTGGCAGGGGACTTGCTTCCCCCTCTTTCTCTGCCTGCCTCTCTGCCTATTTGTGATCTCTCTGTCAAATAAATAAATAAAATCCTTAAAAAAAAAAAAAAAGAGTCAGATGCCGAACTGACTGTACCACCCAGGCACCCCAAGCAAGAGCTTACAATAAGGGGGCACCTGGGTGACTCAGTTGGTTAAGTCTCTGCCTTTGGCTCAAGTCATGATCTCAGGGTCCTCGGATCCAGCCCTGCATTGGGCTCTCTGCTCAGCGGCAAGTCTGCTTTTTTCTCTGCCTCTGATCGCTTTCACTCTCTCTCAAATAAATAAACCTTAAAAAAAAAAAAGCGTACAATAAAGTAAAATAAATTAAAATACACTAACTACAGCCAGTCAGTTAACAACCTGGACTTGAGTCTGGTGTCTGAAGTGATGGGCAGTCTTGTGGGGCCAAATCCTCAATCTTTGGGATCCGATGCTATCTCTAAGCAGATAGTGTCAGAATTGAGTTGAGTTGAACTGTAGGATACCCAGCTGGTGGCACAGACTTGCTTGGTGGGGTTGGAAAAAAGCACAAAATGAAGATGACCATGCAGGGCAATTCAGCATTGACCCCCAGCGAGGCCTGAAGTCTGGGGGCAACAGGACAATAGCACACCATACGAGTTCCCACCCCTCCTAGGCCCTTCTGCAGACCGCCTCTGCCTTGCCCCACAGGTTAGATTGGATTTTTCTGATGGGATCCCATCCACAGATAGTGTTTATATCTGTATCCTAGGAGGTAAAGGGACTAGGGTCAGGATAGCAGGAATAAGGAAAAGTGAGGGAAAGGGTTTTCCTGCCCAGAAACAATCCTGAGGAGAAGGGACAGACAAACGTCAACGGATAGGCTGGGGTCTTCCTGTCTGTGATTGAGGTGCCTGGAATCTGACACTCCTGTGGATGTGACTGAGGCTCTCCGGAAGCTCCCAGGAGGCTGGGATTCTGAGGTGGGGGTGGGATCTGAGTCTGGGAAGCCAAGGGAAACTCCCAGGGATGGAGGGAGAGTTGAGTCTGGAGGATGGACTTAAGGAGGAGTTATTTCTGAGGGGGTAGCTGTAGGAAATGACCTCACATAACTTCTTGTTGCTTATGAAGCTGTAAATGTTCTGGGCCCGGGCGCCTGGGTGGCTCAGTTGGTTAAGCGACTGCCTTTGGCTCAGGTCATGATCCGGGAGACCCGGGATCAAGTCCCACATCGGGCTTCCTGACTGGCGGGAAGCCTGCTTCTCCCTCTCTCATTCCCCTTGTTTGTGTTCCCTCTCTGGCTGTGTTTCTCTCTGTCAAATAAATAAAATCTTAAAAAAAAAAATGTTCTAGGCCTTGGGGAGACAAGGCAGGAGGGCAAGGGGGAGAGAACTCAAGGCCAGGTCATCATATAGAGTGCGGCTGAGAGAGTCAGAAGAGGAGAATGAGGTGGAGGACAGGTGAAAGGATAGAAGTTAGGGAGGGATGAAGGTGGGGAATCAGGGATGAGGGAACTTGGAAAAGAACCAGGGGGCAGATGAGAGGGGCCAGAGTCTGAGCAGGAGTTGATTTTGGGGAGTTGTGCGTCATGAAAGGGTATAGGGCCCAGATAGTCAAAGTGGGGAGCAAAATGCACAGGGTGTGACAGGGTCACAAGTTAGGACGGGATTTCCCTGAGACCAGAGGTCGCTTCCGGCTTAGTTTTTCCGATAGGAGGGGTAAACACTGGAGAGGGGAAGGGCAGTAAGAGGAGCACCAACACAGCCACCAGGAAGCAGGCAGGCAGGTGGTGGTGGGAGCTGGACCGACAGAACTAACAGCTCTGCAGAACTCCCACAGCAGCCAGACAGGCTGAGGCCAGACAGGAAGAGCACCAGACCGGAGAGGAAGGCGACCGCCAGACCCAGTCATGTAGCCAGCCTCAGATTTCATGACCTGAGAGGAAAATCGGAGGGAATGTGGTATTAGGCTTCAGCCAGACATCTGGGTAGCTCTAGTCCTAATGTCCTGTGTGTGCAGGGAAGGGTGGTGGCAGGGGTGGCCTCTAGAGGCCAGACCTACAGAATTCCCCTTATCCTCCTGTCGATGTCCCACTGGCTGTCCTTGTTTTTTATGCTCTCAGCAAGTCTAGTCTAGGCCAGGGAGGAGGCAGAGTGATGAGGCAGAACTGACCCATTAGCCAGCACCCCCTAAGGAAAAGCGGACAGGCTCTCCCATGCCCCTCCTAACACCATCCCGAAAGCACCCCAATGTCCTGACATGGGACAGTGGGGTGCTCCAGAGCCTCTGAGCTTTATTGTTAGACTGGCCCACATAATTTGCTAGTTCCTATTTCCCAACTTTCCCATCCCACCGCTCCAGTTCTCCCACATGTCCCACTTCAGGGTCCCATCCATTCCCACCTATAGGCCTTAAAGCATCCCCTGGGTAACCTCCAGGCAGTGAGCTGGCAGGGAGAGGGGAAGTGGGGGGACTATTTCTGGTCTGACAGGTAATGGCAACATTAAAGTCCTTAGTCATTGCCCCCCACCCCTCATCTCCCAGGGCCTCTGGGGCATATCACAATAGCTAATCTTTATTGAAAACTTACTCTGTACCAGGCACTTTCTAAACTCTCTATATCAATTCATCCCCCTATTGATCCAAAAAGAGGTGCTGTTATGATCCCTATTTTAGAGATGAGGAAACAAGCTCAAAGAGGTTAAATAAGGGTGCCTGGGTGGCTCAGTTGGTTAAGCGACTGCCTTCGGCTCAGGTCATGATCCCAGAGACCCGGGATCGAGCCCCCACATCAGGCTCCCTGCTTGGCAGGCACCCTAAAATAAATTTTTTAAAGACTTTATTTGTGAGAGAGAGATGGAGAGAGACAGCACAAGCAGGGGGAGCGACAGGCAGAGAAAGAAGCAGGCTCCTCTCTGAGCAAGGAGCCTGATGGATCCTGAATGGAAGGCAGATGCTCGACTGAGCCATCCAGGTGTCCCTAAAATTAAAAAAAATGAAAAATGTAATTGATCACTCTTGTTTGTGTTTTTTTCTTTTTTATATTCAGGTGAAATTCATTCTTTACCGTTCTGATTTCTTCTATGGCATTTAAACTTGCAAGTTTATCCTCCCCACCCATAGTCTTAGAAGGTTAATGAGTACCATTTCATCTACTTTCTTTTTTTTTTTTTTTTTTTTAAGATTTTATTTATTTGACAGAGAGAAACACAGCCAGAGAGGGAACACAAGCAGCGGGAGTGAGAAAGGGAGAAGCAGGCCTCCCGCCGAGCAGGGAGCCCGATGCGGGACTCGATCCCGGGGCTCCGGGATCATGACCTGAGCCGAAGGCAGTCGCCCAACCAACTGAGCCACCCAGGCGTCCCTCATCTACTTTCTTCTGGTTATTTGCTTATGTTTAATTCTTTAATCTTTAATTTTATGATAAGCTAGGATCTTTTTGTTTTGGCTTTTTAAGTTGCCAGCAGTACCGACTTCATTACCTCCCCACTGCCCCCCTTCTCCAGTCCTATACACTATAATAAACTAATCTTGTTAAAAAACAGACCAATGGGTGCCTGGGTGGCTCAGTGGGTTAAAGCCTCTGCCTTCAGCTCAGGTCATCATCTCAGGGTCCTGGGATCAAGGCCTACATCTGGCTCTCTGCTCAGTGGGGAGCCTGTTTCCTCCGCTCTCTCTGCCTGCTTGTGACCTCTCTCTGTGTTAAATAAATAAAATATTAAAAAAAAAAAAAAAGATCGAACTAGGTCACTTATCTGTTCAAAAACTGCTGGTGGCTTCCCATTCCCAATAAAATTAAATCAAACTTCTCCGCCTATCATTCAAAACCTTCTATAATTTAGGAAGACTGTGGAGAACAGTTGCTGATTCCTTCTCTCCAGTTCCACAAAGTACACACCATTCTTTCTCGCAATGCCCCAAAAGGCCACAGTGCACCTTTTGCTGCTAAAAGACCCACTTAATTGCTCCGTTTCTTTCTCCCTAGACCCTCCTGCTTCAGTACCTTCACTAAAGCTTTCCCTCAACTTAGAATGTCTGTGGGTCCTCACCAAAATCACCTGCCACAGCTCTCCCTCCCCTACAATTACAACACCCCCCAAGAAAAAACCAGTCACAACCAATTTTACCCTCAGCAAGAGGCCTTCCCAGATATCTAGCCAAAACATATTTTTCTCCCTGTCAGTCTACAGCAGTTGGCCAAGTTTGTAATGCTGCTCCCTGATGTAGGCTTTTTACTCATATTGTGGCCAGGTTTGACTTTCCTCTGTTCTAGGAGTTTCTGGAGGGCAGGGACCAGGTCTTAATCGCGACCTGCCTTATACCCTTCAGTGACAATCCATTAAAGATTTTTTTTAAGATTTTATTTATTTATTTGACAGAGAAATCACAAGTAGGCAGAGAGACAGGCAGAGAGAGAGGAGGAAGCAGGCTCCCTGCTGAGCAGAAAGCCCGATGTGGGCCTCGATCCTAGGACACTGAGATCATAACCTGAGCCCAAGGCAGAGGCTTTAACCCACTGAACCACCCAGGCACCCAGTCCATCAAATATTTTTATTTGAGCGAGCGAGGAAGCGAGCAAGCGAGCAAGACAGCACAGAAGCAGGGGCAGAGGGAGACACAGAAGCTGACTCCCCTGCTGAGCAGGAAGCCCTCCACAGGGCTGGATCCCAGGACCCCGGTTCATGACCCAAACGGAAGGCAGATTCTTAACCAACTGAACCACCCAGGCACTCCAATAATCCATTACATTTAGATGAAATTCAAAACCCTTGCTGATTCGATGACCTTGGACAAGTTAGTTTTCCCTCATAGTTTTGACTGTTAACGTTCTCCTCTTAGTGGGAGATAATAACAACACCTAAACACAGAACTGTGATTAGCTTTTAATGAGATCATTGATATAAGGGATTTCTCACAATACCTGGTGAAGAATGGATGTTAACTGCTAACAACATCATGATCAGCATCAACACCATGGTATTGTCCCATCTGATCTTAGCCTCTCTCATGACCATTTCCCCTGGCTCACTAGACTCAGGTCCCACAGGGGTTCTATCCTTCCAACCTGCCAAGCACTTCCCGGTATTAGGACCTGTTTCCTCTACCTAAAATCCTCTTCTGTATGCTCTTCACCTGGTGAAGTACTCATCACCCTTCTTGTCTTAGCTGATAAAACTTGGAGAGGCCTTCCTGAACATACTGATTGAACCACTAAGGCACCCATTCCCCAAAGTAAAGTTTTAGGAATACAGATTATCACCCGCTTTTCAAAAGTTCATGTTAAAAAAAACAGAAACTTCACGTTAAACCACTTCACTTTTACGAAAGACCTCCATTAGTATCTATTTTCCATAACTGAAAAAAGCCTGAAGAAGACTTTCACTTTTGGGGCACCTGGGTGTCATGTGACTCCTGATTTCAGCTCAGGTGACGATCTCAGGATTGTGAGATCGAGCCCTACATTGGGCTCCATGCTCAGCACAGAATCTGCTTAGGAATCTCACTCACTCACTCACTCACATAAACAAACAAACAAACAAACAAATCTTTTTTTAAAAAATGGCTGAAAAGGGGCGCCTGGGTGGCTCAGTTGGTTAAGCGACTGCCTTTGGCTCAGGTCATGATCCCGGAGACCGGAGATCAAGCCCTGCGTCCGGGCTCCCTGCTCAGTGGGAAGCCTGCTTCTCCCTCTCTCACTCCCCCTGCTTGTGTTCCCTCTCTAGCTGTGTTTCTCTCTGTCAAATAAATAAATAAAATCTTTAAAAAAAAATTTTTTTTAAATGGCTGAAAGGCTATTTTTTGAGTCTGGGAATGCTCAAAAACTTTTTCCATATAATTACTAGTCATTGCTTCTTTCCTTTATACCATCTTGTTACAGGTTTCATAGGAATGCTCTACGTTTGGATAGTGGGGGAAAGCAAAGAGGAAAAAAGGAAAAAAGGAAAAAAGATGAGGGAATAATGAGACAGGAGTGGGATGGGGATGAACCACAGATTTCAGTTATTTCCAAGGTCCTAGGGGCACCTGGGTGGCTCAGTTGGTTAAGCGAGTGCCTTCGGCTCAGGTCATGATCCTGGAGACCCGGGATCAAGCCCCCTCTAGAAAAATCCTAGAGAGGGTTTCCAGGAAAGAATCTTTTCACTGTCACTCCCAGGCAAGTAAATTTGTCTGGAGAAGGTAAGAATAATGTCTCCCCTTTTCGTTTAAGGATGTCAGGTACACAGAATTAGATTAATCATAACTTTGGTTCATGATACATTCTTTTCATTGTTCCATGCACAGCATACATTTATTTACTTATAATACTGTTAAAAGAACTCATCAACATGAAAGCTAGGACCTTGGTTTTGTTTTGTTTTGTTTTTTAAAGATTTTATTTATTTGACTGAGAGAAACACAGCCATTCCTCTCCAGCTTCCCCCCATCTCCAGTCTAAGCAGGGCGGGTGTGTAGTGTCCCACCTATTTCCTGTTCTGCTCCATCAAAGACCTCAGGGTGGGGGTGGGGAGGAACCTCAGGGGTGGGTCCTGATGGGGTGGGGAGGAGTCTCAGAGGTGGGTCCTGATGGGCCACGTAGTAGGCAGTTGTAAGGACTCTGGATATTGGGGAGCTGGGACCAGCACGGGTCAAACCCAGCATCTTTGAAGTTCAGCTTAGAACTAGGGGGCTGCTGACTCAAAACATTTTACATACTCCCTTCCTTTCAGCCTGGCCCAGAACACTCCTAGGCCATTTTCAGCACTTCTTGCTCCTCCTCTGCTTGCCTTCCCTGCCCATTCTTCTTCCAGGCTGCAGCTCCAATCCTGTACCCTCACCTCAACTTCTACCAATCCCCAAGATAAGGCCCTACTCTGTGAAATAAGGGTTACGGGAAGGCCCTGGAGGAGCCGCTTAGAACTGTTCACGTTCCGATAAGGGACTTAAGGTCAGATTGAACTGGGCTGGTCTGGCTGGGCTGGAATCTTACCTTTGGGGAAGGGGGTTAGAGGTCAGGCTGAATTGGGCTAAGAGTATAAAAGAGGTGCTGGAGGTTGTGCTGGAATTCCTAAGAAGGGCTGGAGATCAGGCTGGACTGAGATGGAATAGAACAATGGGGAAGGAGCTTGGCTCAGGCTCATCTCAGGGTCTGGGGATTGAGAGCCTGTGTCTTTGCATTGGGGCTGGCTGGGGTACACAGTTGGGTTGAACCAAGCTTTTCAGCATCATGCTGGGGCCTGGGGTTGGGCCTTGAAGGGACTTTCCCTTCCCCCTGCCCTAGCAATTCCTTCAGACTAAGGGCCTTCCCCAGAGGGGCCGCTGGGGCAAATGGGGAGGAGCCAGATCTAGGGCTCCAGAGGAAGTCACTGGCCACTATATGCTTCCTGAGTTCCAAAAGTACCCACTGTCTCTCTGGCTCACTGCCTTCCCCCAAGCATGGCAGAGTCCAGACCTGGCAATATATCTCTTCCCGTGACTATTGCCTCTTCCAAAACACACACACACACACACACACACACACACACACACACACACACACACACACATACACACACAAACCTGCCAACTTCGTCAGGCCAAGGGGCTGGGTCATAACACAACATGATACTGCCAAGCTATGCATTCAACAACACAGCCTCATTTCCGTAGTTGTAGCCTCTCATTCACACCCAGCAGTCATCCCTTCTCTGCTTTGTTCAGCACCGTATCTCTGGCATCTAGAGTTAGGCCTGGCACCTCCAGAGGGCTCAATGAACAAAGCCACCAAGACACATCCCATAAACAAATGCATAGATAAGCCCACATAGTCACACATGCAATGTTCCATTATAAACCCATACTCAACCCCTCTCCCAGCCCAGCTGCCATATACATATATATATGTATATATATATATATATATATATATATATATATATATACATATACATATATACACACACACTGGCAGACACTCACGCAAGAAAGCCAGATGTACACACACCTAGTTCCAAATGCGGACACACTGCAGACAGGTGTTCCCCCAGCACTCCCAGGGTGAATTGGTGGTAGCAGCTGGCTGGCAAAACTCCTTCAGGTCAGGCCTGTAGAGGAACGAAGTGGGCATGTGCACAAATGCAGGTGTTGGGGTCCTGAGGCAAAGGGCAGTGAGGAGTTGGGCTGACAGCAGGATGGGCCAAGGTTATGTCGATTGGAGAGAGGGTGGGAAGAGCCATGTGGTCCTTTCCTCTGGTCTCTTCTTGCCAGCTGGGGAGGTGAGTAGAAGTACAGGTCTATGAGGCTACTTCAAATCCAAAAACTTTAGTAGGGGGAAGAGTCTGAGAGGCTGGACTCCCCTGCTTGGGATGAAAATGGTTTGGGTAGAAGAATTGGTAGGTGCTAAGACCCCATCCCCAACCTACAGCAGGGTCTATCTTGCCACTTTCTTTCTTTTTTTTTTAAGTATTTTATTTAACAGAGAGATGGAGAGCACAAGAGAACAGACTCCCCGTGGAGTAAGAACCTGATGCCAGGCTTGATCCCAAGACCCTGGGGTCATGACCTGAGCTGAAGGCAGCATGCCTTAACCAGCTGAGCCACCCAAGCACCCTGCTGATCTTCCTTAATGGTGGGAGAGAAGGGGACTTGGGAGAAGCAACCACCTGGAAAGGAGTCTAAAAAAGCAGGCTATTCTTCCTTCTACCTAAGGAGCTTCCGGCTACCCTCAGCAATTGCACTTAGGCATCCTCATCCACTGTCCCCACCAAAGTCAGCAAGGGGACAAACCACCCAGCTACTCTCTCACATCCTCACCCAGGACCAAACACCAGGGGATGCCAGCTCAGACAGCTCAGCTGGCCTGATAGGCTGGAGGCTGGGTAGGGGCAGGAGTCTCGCAGACAAAAACAGGACCAAGTCTCCCACTCTAACTACCTGAAGCTCCTCCAACCCAAGCCTAGGCAAGGACCCCCTCCCACTCCCCCTGCCCCAGCAGTCTGATCCAGGGCCTTCCATCCCAGGAAATCTGCCTTAGGAAGGCCACAGGTCCAGTAGCCCCATGGCAGTTGGGGGTGAGGAGCAATTGTCCCAGGACACAAGGAAGTCAACTTTTGAGGGAGACAGGGCCAGTTTGGGACAGGAGACGCAATGGCAGGAGAGTGAGAGAAAATGTGAGATGAGACTGAAGGGGGAATCCACAACCTTAATTCCTACTTCCTGCCTAAAAACTGGTTTGGGGGACTGTAGGAAGGAGGGGAGGGCAGGGGGTGGGGAGAGTAGGCTGCTTGGGACTGAGCTGTTTAGGCATCAATAACCAACCAAGGCAACACTCTCAAACCAAAAAGTCTCTTTATTGATCGGTACCATACATGACTCAAATGGCCCAAAAAAAAAAAAAAAAAAAAAAAAAAAAAAAAAAAAAAAAAAAAAAAAAAAAAAAAAAAAAAAAAAAAGGCATTACATTTGGGGTGGGACATCCACCTTCCCCACCCCTTCCCTCAGCTTCTGACACAATGCCCTCCCAACAGTGGCAGCTGAAGTGAAGGAAACTGGGTGTGGGGGGAACCCCAGAATCCAGAAGGAAGAGTAGAGGAGAGAGGTGGTGCTAACACTTCTGGAACTGGCCACAGGAAAAGGCAGTGAAGCCACAGAGCTGGGCCCACACCCATGGGACCCTACTCCGGGCCTCACCCTGGGCCCAGAGCCTACAAATGTCCAACCGTGAACAGAGCTGAGGATCCTGGCTGCTTCCCCCCTCCCTTCTATGAGGAAGGGGATGGAAGGGATATTGGAGATGAAGACCCTTTACTTTAGCTGGGGAATAGAGGTCTATTGCTCCCAGGTGGGTTTAGAGCTGGGATATCCTCCGTGGCTCCTTCCCCTCTGTGGAGGACAGGGGAGGACTAGATACACAGTTTGAGGAGCTGAGGAGAAGACAGTACCGGAGAGTGGATGAGCCCCACCCTCTCTATCCCATGCCTGCTCAACTGAGACAAAACAAAAAACACAGCGACAAACAAGGTGCTCCCTTCCCTCCACACTTCCCAAGGAAGGAGCTTCCCTTCCCCCCATCCAAGACAGCTGCTCTAGTGGAGAACTTGTAAAGAATATACACAACATGGGGGAGGGGGTTGGGGATGGGATAGTGGGAGTCACAAGCACTAGGACAGCAGGCCAGAATCCTGGAGGATGGGGAAACAGAGACAACAGCAGGGGGTTGTCACAAAGATGAGGTCATTAATGGCCTCCTACCCCAAGGCATGACTTCCCCAACTCCAGTCACCCCAGAGGAAAAGAGAAGAGAGATGGCAAAATATCTCCTTGGTCTGAAGCTCTCAAACTGTTTAAAATGGTAATGCATACCCCCTACCCCCCACACTCACCTCCACTGGGCCCTAAGCCCCACATTTGCCAGGAGTAGGGAGGTAGCTGGACTTTTTAATAAGGGAAAGAGGGGGTACATGAGTGATTTTTTTTAAACTTACATTTTTAATAATATTATTTTTTAAAAAACTTGGGAGCTGGGATGGGTGGCTGCAGAGAGGAGCCAGAGCTTTACCCCTCTACTACCAGCCACCTAGGGGAAGATTTAGGAAAGGGGCACTCAACCAAGCCCCATAACTTTTAAGTCCCTAAGGGCTGTGGGATAAACAACCCCAGGCTCGACAGGGGTGGAATCAGGAGGAGGGGAACCCAGAATCTGGGGTGAAGATGGAGGCAAATGCCCTGGGGATGGTCAGGACATTTCTCAAGAGGCCCAGGGTCCACAGAGGCATCCACTTGAGTAACCCCTTCCCCCAAAAGGCTCTGCAGAGGCCAGGCCCAGCCCAGGGCCACTGGGGGGCAAATCTTGGCACCTGCCCCCAGCGAGTCCAGTTCCTCCCTGATGTGGGTGGATGAGGCTGCCCATTTTAGATGCTCAGTCTCTTCATTCTGTCTTCTGCTCCCTGGGGCTGCGAGGGGTGGGGCAGGCAGGCAGAGCACTGGGTGGCCATGGCAAGGCCTTTACTGGGAGGCCTGTGACGTGGGGTTCTCCGATTTGCTTTCTTGGCTGGATGGAGGCTTGCTGTTCCAGGGGCTGTTGGCGCCCAGGGCGGGAGAGTTGTTAAAGCTGTCCTCGTCGTCAATGCCGTTGGCCGCGTCAAACTGGGTGTTCTCCAGCCGGGTGATGAGCCTCTCGTCCTCGTCCCCGAACTCCCCGCCCATCAGGGTGGGCTCCCCCACCACCATCACATCCTGAGAGTGGCGGAGGTCCCCAAACATAATCGGGGCAGGGGCTCGCCCAGCCCAGGGCAGCAGAGAGCCCCAATACCCACCCAGGAAACTCAACACCCCCAACCCCTTCTCACCCAAACTTAAAAGCCCAGCTCCTCTGACACCCTCAGTCCCTGGAATCCTTCCCACTGAAGGGCTGCTGAGCATCACAGCCTTTAACCCACAAACACTAGATTCTAGGAGAAGTCAATCTACTCCCCTTGCTCCCTAGTTCTTCTCCCCCAAACTTCAAGGGGCTCCTAAACTTCTGTCCACATGTAAGACAAAGGAAGCAGATAAAAAAACACCAATGGGGAAAGCATGTGTGTGTGTGTGTGTGTGTGTGTGTGCGTGCGTGCATGTGTGTGTTCTAGATCTGCACACGTTCAAGTTCGTGTGTCCCTCTGTCAGTGGGTGTGTCTCTAATGGTACATGTGCCAACAAGCTGTCTCTCCTGAACATCCATGTTCTCACGGCTGTCTGCCCCTTTATGTCCTATGTTCTGTGTGAGTCTGTGATCACAACCATGGCATGTGACTGACAAGGACTCTCATTAGTGACAGGAGCCAGCCCATGCTGGCAGAGTACACCAGGAAAAACTGTCTTTGCTTCTGTGCCTGCTAGTGAGCTCAGGCTGGGACAGGGTCAAGGGTTAGGGGTCAGCGGTAGGGCAGCCCAGAAGAGAGAAGAAAGCCGAGATGCTTACAGGTACCTGGCTGGAGAGGGCGAAGGTGCTGGCTGGGCTTTTCTTCTTGCTGTTGCTGTTGTTGGTGTTGCCACCCCCCGAGCTCATGGTGCTGCCCCCTGACATCTTTCGTTTCCGCCGCTTGCTGGGCTGCTGCCGTGCGGGCTCCGCTGTGCCAAGGAAAATAGATTTACGAGGGGCAAAACCTCCAGTCCCTTGCTCCCCCGTTCTGGCTCCTAAAGAGCCTGAGCCTGTCCTGATCCCAATCTTGCAGACCCAGGAGCGAGGAAGGGGCTCTGCGAGGGGAGAGGAGTACTGGGGAGCGTCATTGGACCCTGGTCAGAGTAGGGGGAGGTGGGGTGCACTCACCGGGGGGTGCTACCATGCGCTGCCACTTCTGGAAAAGGCAGGTCTTGAGGCAGTCGCGGGGGCTGAGGCTGTAGGTCTTATGGCGGGACATGAGCTCCTGCATGGGCTCAAGTATCACACAGAGCTGAGGGGAGACAACGAGGGCAGAGCTGACATGGAGCTGACACCCAGTGAGATGGGGCAGAGTTGACATGGAGCTGACACCCAGTGAGATGGGGCAGAAACTGCGTGATCAAGGACTCACTCGGAGGTAGTTGAGAGTGGAATTGGACAGCCCACACCGGGTGATATTTTTGGAGAGCTGATCCAACATCTGGGGGTCCTGGGCCTGGGTGAGGAGAAAGAGAAGAACACTAGCACCTGGGTTACATTGGCTCATCTGACCTATCACCTGAGCCTCATGACATTCCTGAGGGAGAAAAGGAGCTTCTATGAAACCCACATTTCAGATGCAGATACTTTAACTCTCTGTCTGAGGTTTCAGTCATGGAACGGCAGACCCCGTTTCATCCACCCTTCCCAGTGCGAGCCCTCAACCCTGGCATCTTGGCTGTCGCCCACGACTCACATGCATGGCAAGGATGCTGCGGGGGATGAGCTCTCGGTGCTGCCGGATGCTGAAGTGCCATGTCTTTATCCGCATCATATCATCAAACATGAACTCTAGGTACAATCGGCCCTCCACACACACCTGGAGACAAGCTTATCACATTTCTGCCCCCTCCCCATGTACCTGAAAGTGCACCTGTTCTCGCATGTGCTCACAACCCTCCCACTGAATACACTTCTACCACCTGCCCCTATATCTGGGTGCATAACTGACTAAGACTATGCACTCACACACCTGTCACACCCCCGGCCACCCCCCCACATACACGACACAGTAGAAATGCTGAACAGACCCTTGTCCTCTCCCCAAGTAGCTAATGATACACTCATCTGCTATAAGCTCAATGAGGGCAGGCTCTTGTTCCCTGGTATACCCTGCGGCCCAAAAAACTATCCCATACAAACTCAGTAAATGGCTGACCGGTGTTGCAGCAGGCCTGCCCTCTGTTCTCATCTTGCCACTTCCCACTCTGCCTCCCTGGGGAACAGCTGAGTATATTTGGGGAGAAAGGAGGGGAATCAAACCCAGGTGCTCCAGTGTTCCACATCCACCTGGGCTGCTGACCTGGGTGAACATGGGTTTGCCGTGCTGGGTCACCATGCTGCCTTGGTCACAGTCGAGGGACACAAAGTTGCTGTGGAATGCCTCCTTGGGATGCTTAAGCACATAGTACAGCTCTGTAGCACCCCCTTCAAAGATGCTGCGGAAGTAGCGTGGGATCAAGGTCCGGCCAATGGCTGTAGAGATGGGACAAACTCAATACAACGGAAGGACTTCCAAAGGGGTCAGGCAGATGCCATCACTGCCAAAACAGATCCCCAGAGACAAATACCTACTCCCAGTCCTTAGACGGACACAGGAGATATTACTCTCACAGCAGAACCAGCAGGACCCCCAGAGGCCACTCACTATATCTCTTTGGTCCATCCTCCAGGCAGAAAGTGATGGTTAACATGGCATCATCCTCAAAGAACTCAGTTGTGAAAGCATCCCACCAGAGATTGTCACACTCCTGAGGAGCACAGGGCAGGATGTTTGTATGTTTGTGTGTGTGTGTGTGTGTGTGTGTGTGTGTGTGTGTGTGTGCGCGTTTTCAGAAGACAACCCACAGGGGTTCCCAGATGGTCCTCCCCCTCCCAGCCCTTTTGCCCTGGCCATACCTCTGTCCAGTTTTGAAGCCGTTTGTTAAGCTCAAATATTCTGTAGTCAGTTTGGTTGCCATATGGTGTGTGCCTCCTGGGGGAAGTGAAGAAGGGAGGTCAGTAGAGAAAGAGCATCCCCACTCCCCTCCACTTCTGCCTTCACCCATATAATGGAAAGTACGTCCCTCCTTACTGGACTCCACTTACCCAATCCCAGGCTCCAGGTATGTAGGCGGATACATGGGAGTTGGGCTGTGTAAAGGAAGAGGCTATGAGAATGGGGGTGGAAGACAGGAATTATTGGGGAGTGTCACTCCCTCCCCCTTTCAGGCAGGATCCCATCTGATGAAGAGATGGGAAGTGGATAAGACTCACCCCACATCCCGATCTAGCATGGTGCCGGGATGGAAGGGGGGGAAGGCGTTGCCGTTCGGGGGCTCCTTCGGTGAGTACAGCTTGAATGACTTTGAGGAACAACCTAGAAGGCGAAGGAAGAAAGGGTCCCCTGAGTCCCAAGATCTTTACTGGAAGTCTCCTAGATAGTATGGACAGGGACTCGTCTTCCAGAGCCCTCAGAGTGGGTGGATAAGGGGAGCAGGATGACCCTAAGGAACACCTACCTTTGCTTCTAAATCTAGCTTCAATTTTGTTTTTGTTTTGTTTTGTTCTATTTTAAAGATTTTACTTATTTGACAGCAAGAAGCACAGTTAGAGAGGGAACACAAGCAGGGGGAGTGAGAGAGGGAGAAGCAGGCTTCCCCCCCCCCAGCAGGGAGCCCGATGTGGGGCTTGATCCCAGGTCTCCGGGATCATGACCTGAGCCGAAGGCAGTCGCCCAACCAACTGAGCCACCCAGGCGCCCCTCAATTTTGTTTTACCATGAAATTAGAAGTTACTGAGCCCTAATACCTAAGACCTCATTTCTTCATGTGGCTGAGCCCTGGGTAATAGAATTAAAGCTGGGAAGAAATGTCAATACCATAAAACAAATGAATACCCAAATATTAGAATCTAATTTTAATAAATCCCCTTTTCATCTACATTATATTGTTCAAATATCACAACCACCTTGGGAGGGAGCAGGGTCAACTATAAAATCCCCATTTTACAGATGAGGCAACGGGAAGCTCAAGGGGACTTGCCAAAATCATACAGCTAACTGGCAGAGCTAGGACTTAAGCCTAGATATGATTCCCATATCCCGTAGTATTTCCACCCCTCTATTGCCCTCTGGAGACCAAGCTGGGGGAGGGGATATGGGGTGTGTGTGTGTGTGTGTGTGTGAGAGAGAGAGAGAGAGAGAGAGAGAGAGAGTGAGAGTGAGAGAGAGAGAGAGAGAGAGAGAGAGAGAGGAAAATTTGCCAATTCCCACCCCCTCCTCCACCCCCAGGGTCTCAGGAGGGCAGGGGATAGAAAGATAAAGGGGAGTGGGTGCCTGCTGGGTGCCTCCCACCAGATAACCAGTTGGGCCTTCTGCCTCCCCCACCAACGGCCACTCCCTTATCAGCCCAGCCCCCTCCTCCACACCCACCATGGGTCTAGTATTGTCTCCAAACCAGAAACCCAAAGCCTCAACCTCCTTTCATTTCTGAGACTTGAAGTGGGGAAGGGAGACAGATAGGCCTCCGATTGATTCCACTCTACTTAAAACCTAGGTCTGGGAAGGAACCTAGGCTCCAGGGGGCTCAGTCTAGGAGGCAAGTGGTAACTAGACAGAGGTCTCTGCTTAGGTGTCTCTATGCATTGGCACACGTGTCCCCTATCCACTTCAATGAGCAACACACTATTCCTGCTGTACTATTTTTTAGAAGCATTACATCCATAGTTGGGTACAAACCAGGCACCCCTGCAATCCTATCTCCCCCCCTCAACCAGATAGGAGGGGAAACTGAGGCACAGCAACAAAGGTCCTGGCCCCTAAGTGCATCCTGGCATCCCTAGAACTTGATTACATTTGGAAGGGTGACCATATTGGCTGTATCTAAGCCCCCTCCCCAAATTAGATACAAAATCTATTTTGTTCCCTGGGGGAAGAGACAAAAGGAAACCTTGTGCCAACATGCATCATTTAATTATCTCTCCTGGGCCCCCTCCTCACAATATGGGGAAAAGGAGGGTCCCAGAGGGGCCAACACTACACAGTTCCTGAAGGTGCCAAGACTCAGAGCCTGTGTGTGCCTGCACACGTGTGTGCCTCATCCTGCCTAGCAGGCTTCCACCCTCAGCTCGCCCTGACATGCCTACCAAGAGCTGGAACCCAGCAGCCCCAGGCAAGATCAAGGTGCCTGCAACAGGCCCTTGCCCAGTGCATGCTCTCTCACAGGCCACGCCCACACGCTCCCAGCACAGCACACAGCTTTCACATGCCTGTCTGGACTGAATGAGGAGCCTGTATCCTTAGGAAAGAGACAGTTCTTCCCCCCTCACAACTCCCACCAGTCCCAAGTCTCCCCACTCTGCAGATGTGTAGACTAAGGCCATGTAGAAAGCGCCAGCTCCCAGAGCCTACCAAAGGCCAGGTCTGGCCAATGAACCCAAGAATCTAGATTATGAGACCTGGCCCTTGCCCCCTACCTAGGCCATCCTCTCCCCAAAAGCATCCCTGCCCCTGCCCCAGAATTTCAGGGCTACCTGCAGAAATGTGTCAGCTCAAGACCCTCGGAAGAGAGGCAGCACACCTGGGTTCCTCTCTAATTCTGAAAAAAGTTTCAGAGCTTCCATTTTCTCTCACCAGGGACCTGGCAGACATTGTCTGGGCCTGGGTAACAGTTCTGAAGGGCTAAAGCCCAAAGCTCTGAGGCCTCTATTTATACCTCCAGTGAATGGACACAAACTCAGCATCTCTTCAGAGCCATAGCAACTCCCAGTAGCCCCAGCACAAGGGCTTGGGAGTGAGAAGAGAAGGGGAGGGAACATCACCCAGACCATCTGTCCCTGTTGCTGCCTATCCCCAGCAGCAGGGGTAGAGGGAGCAAAGTGGGGGTGGGGGTGAGGGGATGTGTCATCAGCCTTGGAATCAGACATACCCCCCACATACACCCCCTCTAGCAATCCTCTAGCAATCTGAGAGCCCTTGGGAGGAGGAAGAAGAGAGGAAGAGCCCAGAACTAGCAAAGTTTTCTCAGGAAGGAAGCTGCATCCTGGGGCTGAGGGGGCACCTCCAGCTGGGCATTTCCATGGTAACCAGCCTGACCTAAGGGTAGGCCCCCTCCCTTCCTTGGCTGACCACAGGTCAGGAGGCCTGAGAGCCCTGGCCTCTCTGAGCTGGGGCACCTCTCCCCCAGCTAGCAAACCAGGCGGGGGCCAGACCCAGGATCTTCCACCCACCCCCAACAGGCTTGCAGGATGCCCAGACTTACCTGGGAGAACTGAGGGGGGCCGGAGAGGTGCAGGGAGCGGCTGGAAGCCCAGAGGGGCCTTGGCAAGGGTGAGGACTGAGGGGGCCAACTTCAGCCGCTCATGTCCCGAGTGGGACAAGCAGGCCTGGCTGGGAGCTCCACTCCGCGGGCCACACAAAGACTCGCACGCACAGCCTCGGCCCGCCCCACGGCGGCCACAGCCCCAGGGGAAAGTTACAATGGCCACTGGGCCGGGGGCTGGGGGCCAGGGGGCCGGCCTGGGGGGCGGGGGGCCGCGGGGAGTCCGGAGCCTTCTTTGTTTGCAAGGTTTCCCTCAACAATGGCTGCTCCGCTCTTTCCACTCTCCTCCTCCTCCTCCTCGGCTCTCCCCGCCGCCGCCTCTCGCTGCCTCTGCCTCCAAGCAGCCCGCCCGCCCTCCCCAGGCCAGCAGGCCCCTCCGCCAGGGCACCAGGAGAGGCAAGGCCCAGCACTCACACTCACTCACACTTGCACACGCACGGACACACGCAGCGCCCGCCGGCTCCCTTCCTCCCTTCCTTTTCTCGCTTTCTATCCCTCCCTCCCTGCTCTCCGATCTCCGAGCCTCTCTCAGAATGAGGCCCCAGGGCGGGTGGAGGGTGGAGCTGCCCCCACCGGCCCCGCCCCCTCCCTGCGAGGAAAGAGGAAGAGGGAGAGAGGGAGGGAGAGACGGAGGCAGGCAGAGAGGACTGCTGAGAAAAACAAAAGAGAGACAGAGACCGAGAGAGACAAGAGGGAGAGATGGAGACAGAACAGACTGGGCCTGGAGAGACCTGGATGGAGGGGAGGTATCTGGGGCCAAGAACTGAAATGCCCCCAAGCCTGGTGCTCAGGGGTGAGCAGGTTAGCCAGAGCCACTGGCAGGGATGGAGAAGGGTGTTCTCCTCTCTGAAGACTCCTAGTATCTTCAAACTGCTTCCCCAACATCCCCCAAATCTCTCTTCCTCTCTCCTGAGATCTCTCAGGTTGGAAAGCTGGCCGAAGCTGCCAGCCGGGGCCTCGGTCCCCTCGTATAATCCCAGAGCAGCTGGGGGGAGGTGGGGGGAGCCTCCAGGGGATTATTTTTGACAGAGACACACACTGCTTCAGCCAGTAAACAGTGACTGGAGGGAGGGGGACACTCCAGGCTCCCTCTCCCCAACCCAGCTAAGTTCCTAACCCCCTTCCCTAACCCCCACCACCAGAGTCTCATGGGTGCAAGGGAAAGAGGCACTGTCAACAGCAAGGAAAGCCAATTTGCCCATCCAAGGGTCCCCAGAAAGGACCTAGTGTACTGCTGAATCCTCCCCCCATCCCAGGGAAAAAATGGTATATGGTTACTGAAGTAGGGCCTGCTTTCTAATGCAAGGGGGAAATCTCAAGAGAGGAGGTATTTCTAAAACTTGGGTAGTGGTCCAGGCTGTACTATCTGGACAGACAGGAGAAAGGAACACACACACACACACACACACACACACACACACACACACACTGGGGTGCAGCCATACAGACCTCCTAACACTTTGCAATTTGAGTCTCTGCTCCTTATTCCCTGCCCTGCCCCCCACAACCACATTCAACAGCCCTAAGGCAAGACTTCTCATGACAGACACCCTGGCTGACTTGCAATAATGTTGCACCTGGCTCTGAACATCCTCCACACATAAATAACATGTCTTACTTTCACATAAATCAGAACCTGATACACATTTCAACCTGCGACATACCTCAAACGCTAAATAAACCCAAACCCAGGACACACACACACATACATAGTCTATGACAGCCTTGACTTCTATACACACTGGGACCTGCGACACATGCCCTTTGACCCCAACACACACACCCAAACTGCATTAACCCCCCCCCCCAACCAGTAAGAGACTACGAGACAAACTATTACACTATTATACCCAGGGGTATGCCCTGAAACCTGCATACCACTCTCCATCATATTCTGACCATATGATAGGCTCCAGCTTTCACAAACATATTGAAACCTATGACACTCAGCCAGACCCTGCAACATGCCTACTACCAGGAATTGAATTATTCCAGGATGGGATAATTCCTGTCATCTGTTTCGTGTCTTCAAACTTCTCAAAGTACCTCAAGAGATCCTTACTGAATACAAGGCCAAATATGATGCTAACTTGAACAGATAACAGTGAGATAGGAACCCTGGACTTATTCTAACCCTACTCATACAAGCCCAGCCCTGGGGCACGGCAGCCATTCCTATTCCCTTCCCCCTTCAAGGAATGGTCACTCCAGGCTCCAAATAACTGTCTACACAAGGAAGAGGGATGGGTGTATGCTCTGGCTTCTGACCCCACTTTAGAGGTCAGAAGCCTCCACCCAGTTTGTCTCCTCAAATTTCAGAAAGAAAGGCCCCTAAATGCCAAGATGTATCAGGACTCTGGCCCATCACTCAAAAAGGGGCCCCCTCCTGGTTCCCCTTCTACAGCAAGTCTGTTCCCCTCTCAGTTCTGACTTAATCCCCCTACTTGCACAGGAGCAGAAGAGGTCCAGCTAAAGAAACAAGTCGGAGATAGAAGGCCCTAAAATTGGTGGTGCAGGGAGGGGGAGTGCAATGGGGAGAAAGCAGAGAGCAGCAAAGAATGACAAAGGTGATGGAGAGAAAAGTACCCGTCCTGGAGATGGAACTCTGAAGGGCAGAAGCCTGTCCCAACCCACAGGATAAGGTACCAGCACTGCCCCCTGCCTGGGCCCCTGGGGCTCCCTGACCCAGGCCTCCAGTGTGCCTGCCCCCCTTCCTTTGTCTGTGCCCGGCCTCCCGTTGGCCTGGCGCTCTGCCATCCTCCTCTCCTGGCTCCCAGCCGCCACCACTGCTGCCTTCTCCCCTCCCCCTACTCCTCCCAGTCTTAACCCTTCTGAGCCACATGCTGCCCCAGACAGGCCCTGGCTCCCTCACCAACCTGCCCTGTCCCTGTGATGCCCCTTAGCAGAGGTTCTCCCTACTCCTGACCAAAGCTTCAGAAGCTATTACCTACCCCAGAAGCACTATGGGAGCTGGGGGATGGGATATGTACGTGTGTATCTTGTGGTGTTTCCTTCCGCGTTTGCATGTGTGTGGGTCTGCGTGTGCTCTGGCTTCCCTCAGTCACATGTGTGGGGCATGTGCTGTCTCTGCTGGGCTGGGGGAGGAGGAGGAGCCGGGAGACAGCAGAGCACAAAGGAGAGACTCAGACAGGCAGGCAGGCAGGCAGCAGGCAGGCGGCCTGCCAGGGCACCTCGGCCCCCACCCCAGGCCTGCTCAAGTGGGGGGGTGGGTATCTAGGCCTGCACTGTACATGCTGCCATGATGCTCTGGTATTCAACCATGTGCTCCCACCCACACACACAAACCAGGTCCCACTCTTAACATTTCCCACCCCCAGGCCACTCTGAGGCCCCTCCCCATTTGGTTCTCCTTAAGTCTAACCTCCATCCCCTCTCTGTGGTTATCAATCCAAAAGACTTCTTCACATTCCAGAAAAAAAAAAAAAACCTCCCCAATCTTAGCCATCTTTTGCCCCCCCCCCTTTCCTCCAGCCAGGTCACCCTGACACACAAATGGAACATGTCTTTTGGGGCACTGACTGAAGCTGTCCCCACTCACACACACCCCTGTGCCTGGGTGCTCTTCCTGTCTCCCATGTTGCTCCCAGGAAACTAAGGAGGAAACTTTATCCTTTCTCCTACTGGACCCAGGCACCCTGCCTCAACTTCAGGACCAACCTCTCATCTACCTCTAGCCTGACAACGCTTCCATACCCACTTCCTACTCACTATTTGTAGGAACTAAGAATCAAAATTTAAGACTTAGCCCTCTAGCTTGTTCAGGGCCTTAGTTTCTGCTAAGTTCATGTGTGAGGGAGGATGAAGGCCATGGGGAGGACTCACAGTGTGGATGGATCTGAATGGGTACCCAGCATAGGGCAATTATAAAAGAAAATAAACATATAAACATGCACACCAAGCTGGTAGGAGGAGGAATGATGGGGCCAGGCAGGATTCCAGCTTGGAGAGCTCTTCCCTTTCCTCCTCTCCCCCACCTCTGCAGCAGGAGCCAGGGGTTCCCACACCCAGATATTCCAGGATCCTCAGGTTCTCTTTACCAGTCCTCCCTCCCTTAAGGGCCCTCTGCTCCTTAAACGTCAGCCTCAGCAGGCACTTTCAATGTGTGCCCAGCCCAGCTTGGCCTGTGTCACAAGATTTTCAAAGAAGCTTCCGCACTGGCAGCTTCCCTTGGGGTTTGTGTGTGTGTGTGTGTGTGTGTAGTGGGGGTTCAGTTGTGGAGTATCAGGCTCCCTGGAGAACGGGGCATGTGGAGAAGCCAAGGATCCAAATCAAATCAGGCTAGATTTTGGGCTTTCAGAAAAAAGCTAACTCCAGCCTGGGACAAGAAGAGGTCCTGCACATAATTCAAAAACCAAGAGTCCTGAGAATGAGGATAGACAGTGTTCTGAGGCCCTCTGAAGACTACCTCTCCAGTCACAGAGCCTCTCTCTTTTCTCCTGGCAGGGAGGCTGAGACTTCCCCCTCCCCAGGACAGAACTCGGACCCAGACTGTCACTAGCAAGAGCTGATAAATGTTTTGGGCAGACAGGGATCTGGGCCTGAGTCCTCTCCCAAGTTCTCACTTGGGGGTCAAGTATTGCTCCCCTGAACTCGACTCCCACAAATCACTCTATTTCCCAACTTGCTTAGGGCTGCCACATTCCCCCTCCCACTAGGGTGGAGCTGCCAGACCCCGAGGGAACCAATTATCTGCACCCCCCCCCCCAGAGTACCTCCTGTCCCTCAGGAGGGTTAACCTTCCCTGGCAACAGGCAGGAAAATTTGGAAGGGGAGGCAAGATGGGCCCCAATCAATCCCTCCCCCAAACACAGTCCTCAGAAACAGCTTAGAGGGGGGTATCA